>JADNRY010000079.1:0-241016 GCA_015501585.1 Rhodocollybia butyracea
ATCATCGCCTCGATCGCTGGGTTTGTGGCCGGATTAGTGGCGTGGCTGGTTACGACTGCTACTCTCTACGAAGGCGTTATCAACGTCACAGTACGTCTGTTTCAGCGAGACTCGTTGTGCTGTGTTCACTTTTGTCCCCGTTTTTAGACCACTGGTGCTAATTTTCCTATGTTGGCGGGCAATTTGGCATCAATTGGAGTCGGAGGTATACTTGCCATGGCCACCTCGTTGATTGTATGCGAAGAAACTCTCTGCGTTCTAGACTGAGCCCCTCATTTCGCCTAATCCGTTTGTTTGTTTAGTGGCCTGATGACTTTGATTTCAACATCACCCGAGCTATCAACAATCCCGATGCAAAGTCAGAGCCGATGAAACATCAAGATAAATCCGAGGCTGAAGATATGGAGAACAAAGAAGGGAGTGAGGAGGCGGCGTCACCGTCTGTAATTGACTCGACGGTTGCGACGGAGGAAGAGTTGGACCCTGTTAAGCTCCAGGCAGCTTTCAGGTTTGCTGCGTGGTCATCTTTGGCTTTGGTGCGTTAACTCAGTAGCTCAATCGGCCTTTGGCTGACGTTTGATACAGTTGTTGGTACTCATTATTTTGATCCCCTTACCACTATTCTTTGCGCAAACTATATACGGAGTAGCTGGATTTTCCGCTTGGGTAATTATCGGGATTATCTGGACGTTTACTTCGACGTTCGTTGTGGTTCTGTATCCTCTATGGGAAAGTCGAGAGGCTTTGCAACTTATTGGAAGAGGTATCATTAAAGTAAGCAGTGCTTTCGGCCGGAATAAAACTGGAAACTCATTTTGAAGCGTAACAGGATATTTTCGCGAATGGAAGTGGGAAATATGTAGTAAAAGCTCGGTCCCTTGCCTAGTAATTTGTGGCGGAAATGCGAATTTGTACGTTTGGAATTTTGACTGTCGTCGATGAGCTCAAAGAGTGGCAAGGAGGCGTGTACCTTGCTGGATGTAAAGTCCACGGAGTGGTTGGTCAAAGCTGTGATTAATGATACCAAATTTGTACATCAGTGATGATTAGCGCCCTACGATAAACAAAGTTGCAGACGATTTTCTGTATATTTTGTGTATTATTCTGGCTCAAGCTCATAGACTGGTGAGCTTATCACGCATGCGGTTACAGGTGACACAGCTGAACAGGACTAGTGTGCAAAAAAAAATTAAGACTTTTGACAATGACTGATCAGCGACATTTTTTGACATTCGAAGCTCAATTAGGAACCTGGCTTTCTTTACTGGATATAAAGAGAAAACCAAAGCCGGTTCAGAAATCTCATACCGGCGTCAGACTTGTTTGCTTCTGTGTCTTCCACTATCATCACCTTCCAATGACTTTTGCTGTATTGAGAAGTCTTCATGCTCTCATTGGTGACGCTCTCGACGATATCGAGAGAGTATACGCTGAGTCCGAAAGTTCGGCCCAAAATTCGCGAACTTCAACTCCTAGAACGCCTTCCACGTCCACGTCGCAGCATAAATCCAGCAATTCTGGACAAGGACACGTCTATGCTTCTCCTCCGCCATCCCCATTAATCTCAGCATCTTTTCAAAATCGCTCGACAACGCCAGTCTCCAATAATCTTGATTTTCCTTCCCTAGATGTCCCTTTCGATGCAAACTCTCCTTCTGAAAGCCTCACAGCGCATCCGGTTGTGATATCTGCAGTCAATCGGATCGTGGCGGCAGCAGGACAGATGAGCGCAACCGTCCAAATACCGTTCTTGACGTTATGTGATGCTGGAATGGGGGTAAGCAGCCTCCTTTACTTTATCGACGCGTTTATTATTCTAGTTACTGATGTTACTTCCGCAGTTCCATTTACCTTCGTGCCTCCGGCTCCTCGAAGCAACACACACCGTCGAAATTCTACGTGAAGCAGGCCCGGAGGGTTTACACGTAAAACGGATCGCCGAGAAGAATGGCGTCGATAAGAACAAGCTCGGTGCGTTCCTGGCGTCGGAGTCACGCGTTCTTCTTTTCGTTCGACTTCCATGACGCTAACTCTCTGTGCTCCTAGCCCATATCCTTCGTCTACTCGCGACTCACCATATACTGCGGGAAGTAAGTCCAGATGTCTTCGCCAATAACCGATTATCCTCTGCTCTTGATACCGGGAAGTCATCCGAGGAGCTGATGCGGAGGTAACATCTGTGTAGCTTTTCTGGCATGCGAAAGTTGCTTACCTTGTCATACAGCCCAGAGACCAAGTACAATGACACCAACGGTATTTCAGCTTTCGTTGGGATGTGGTACGTACTGCCAACCCTTTTTGGTACCCCCTCTCACTTTTTTCAGCACTGACGAGTTGTTCAAATCTGCCGGGTCTCTCACCGAAACGTACTTTCTCTCTCCACAAAGACATCAGAATGGACGAGAACCAACTCGGGCGCCTTTTAATTATGCTTTCGGATGTGAAGGCGTCGGGTTTTTTGGTTGGCTTGAAGGCGAAGGAATTGCGAATGGACTCACTAGGAATGAAAGCTCAATTCCCGACGTCGTCACCCCGCTTGGAGGCACCCATAAACGCGGAGCTTCGAGTATCGGAAAGAAAGCCGACATGTACAGCGTCAAAGCTAACGATAAATCCAGTAACAAAGTTCCCGATAACCCTAATCGCTTTAGGCTGGAAAGATTCGGCAAAGCGATGACTGGTACAGTATCTTGGGAGGTCCCAGGTGCCGTTTTAAATGGTGAGTTTTCCTGGTTGTATATGATGTAGGTTACAGCTGAGCTACTTCTAGGGTTTGATTGGCAGTCTTTACCGAAAGGAAGTACCATCGTCGATGTTGGAGGAGGAATCGGTTCCACTAGCATGCTCCTCGCGCATGCATACTCGGATGGCTCACAAGATGACGACGCTCTTGGTCTAAAGTTCGTCATTCAAGACCGGGAAGTAGTGGTCGATATGGGTCAGAAAGCGTGGAAAGCAAAATGTCCGGAGCTTCTCGAATCTGGGATTGCCCAGTTCCAAGGTAATTATTCTGGCGTGTTCCCGTTCGATATCTGACTCGTACTCGGACAGTGCATGACTTTTTCACTCCACAGCCTATAAAGAACGCCGCCGTATTCATCCTTCGCGTAGTGCTCCACGACTGGCCTGATGCATTCGCGCAAAGAATCCTGCTTCGGCTGCGGGAGGCCGCAACACCCGACACAAAGCTTCTCATCGCAGACTTTGTGCTACCACTTGCATGTACAGATAACTTTGAGACTTCGCAGAGTGAAGAAGGAGGTGAAATCACAGGCATCCAGGGAGCAGAGACAAAGCTGGCTCCTGCTCCACTTCTTCCGAATCTTGGGAAAGCAAGCGCTAATGTATATTGGATGGATATGACGGTGAGTTCAGATGAGCGATAAGCTCCAGATTGTTACTTATAAAATGATATCAGATGCAATGTATGTTCAACGGACAGGAACGCACTCTTCGAGAAATCGTTTCTCTAGCTCACTCCGCTGGATGGAAGGTCACGAAAGTTACGAAAGCCCCTGGTTCGCTCTTTGGCCATATCGTTGCAGTACCTTTCGAGATACCAGCTCAACGCCGAGCGAGGGCTGGAAGCGGTTCTGCCTTTTTCGACGTTCCAACATCGAATTATATGGGTGGAAGTACTCTTAATCCTCACGACGAGCTTAATCTGAAAGAGATGGGCCGGGCTAGCTCGAGATGCGGAACTCCTACATTCGGATCGAGGATGGATCTACCTTCATACGAAGAGGCTAGGGCGAGATTTGGCGGTGGAATCCGAGGAACCGTGAGGCGACCTGGTCCAAGCGTTCTTGTCCGGTCTACGTTGAAGCCTTCCATTCTTCCCGCTGCTGGACTAGCGAAAAAGAAGAGACCATCGCCACTAGCTGCAGTCCCACAATCACCGTCTCCTGTCCCACGAAATTCCACTTCTTCACCTCGTCCTCCACTAATCCAGGTCCCGCAATCTCCATTAAAGCGTCGAACCTCCCACGCTCAGATTAATCAGATCTATTCGACCCAGCACCCATCGCCTACTATATCCCGTCAACAGCCACTGTCTCCTCGTGTTCAGCCAAGTTCATTTTCTTTGAGCCGACGGTCTTCATTAGCCAATTTATCAAATTATGCCAGCCTGACATTGAAAGAACCTCCCCCGCCTCTTCCTAGTTTGAACTTGAGCACCTGTGCGGCCACTCGACCATCCGAATCTCCGCTTCCTTCGTCTCAGATTCCTCTTTCGCCGTCATCCCCGTTGTTCTCTCGATCCAATGTTAACCGGGGTTCACCCGGTCTTGTATCCTCTCGCACACCCGCTGCCATATCACCAAGCTCACCAAGCCCCAGCCTCACCCATCGACGCTCCTATGCTACTCTATCACCCAGTTCTATACCGAGGAAACGATCAGAGAACACTGTTGCTACACTGCCGTCTCTATCTCTCGGTGGGAAAGGAAATACACTCATGCGGACATTATCCGACCTGAGTGATGTCAATGGAAGTTTGAATGGACCACACAGCGGGGAGAAGGGTGGGAGACTTGGCCTTTGGATTTCGGCGAAACTTTGCCACTGAATCCGGGAGAGTGCGAGGACAACGGAATTTGTACGAACACGGATTCGAAGGAAAGCTTGGTACCGGGTGGGAGTGTACTGGCTGCTGCTGCGCGTATTGAGAGCATAAAAATCAGCCGGCGCACACTTAGCCGGAAATCGTCGATGGCTACTTTGAATTGAAAGTATTCTGGCTAATTTGTATTCTTGTAATCGCATAGAATTAGTATAGCTCTGGGTCATTGGTTTTTTCGTACCTGTAGTTCTAATTTGTTTTCTCTCACATGTTCTCCTAACGAAGGATACCAGTAGTTGATGACTTGAAATAATTCCTCCATCCTACAAACAAATCAGTCTTAGCAAGACTTGATAGGAGGCCATCTGACTCTGCTGTGGCTTGTTCCAGTTCTTTGGTAAAGGAGCTGTCCTTCCAGCCTCCTAAACGAGCAAACAAGAGATGACCCTTGCAATTCATAAGTAAATCATAATGATCGTCAGATTCAGGCCAACTGGCCAACTCCCAAAAACTTGAAAAAACCCCAGTCTCCACGGACATAAACCATAAGCCGGCCAACTTAGCGGGGGAGGTGGTGTCATGACATAGAGCTTGATAAGTCAGCGTGATTCACCTTCGTTCTAGACTTTCGTTTACCTCCGCTTTGGCATCCGCCGCTGCTGTGCAATATTGTTGTTGTAGGGTAACTTGAAGAGAAGTAAAGCTTACGACTGAAAGAAAGACAGTACAACCACTGAGAAGATAGGCGGAAGAGTCATCTGGCGCTGATCAGATAATCGTACGTACCTCACACGCTTGTTACCCAGATGCTTTCTTCGGGGCTGCTGCCAGGCACGAGAAATATGGATCAAAGTTCTTAGCTTCAAATGTCCTTCTATGTTTAAGTTTTAGTATGTATGCGTCCAAAATCTGGCAGAAAGATACTATACCTCAGTTTGAGACGCGACGCGGGGAACATTCCCTTCGGGGGCCTGCGGTTTATTTTCCTTACATTTTCTAAGTGCTTTCTCTCTCTCTCTCTCTCTCTCTCTCTTCTGGTTGAGGGTCTGAAGGGTTTACGCCCTCTAACGAAAGGCACTTCTTTCGACCTAAGGGGCTATGACTTTGGTAGACTTTGGTAGGGGCACTGGCGAGATGATTCTGTTGAACGGTATGGTTCGTCGATCAATCCACGGCAAGTAAATAAATCATGAAACAACCTTCTATCAGGTAGAGCCAGGCAAAGAGGGAGACCTAGGGTCGGGGTTTATTGAAGGAGAAGTTGTAAAGTACCAGATCTGGCAGGTGGCATTCATTCATTATTCAAAAACATGACCGAAATACTCGATCGCCAAATAGTTTGAAGGGGTCCATCCGATACGAGCCTAGCAATTATCGCAAAAGGCTATAGCTTAAACACATGGATATCGATGTACACCAACTACAAAAAAACAACGAAGTCCTGGGGAGATTCAAGAACCTAGCTTATGTGTTCGACCTACCACGACGTGATGATGCTTTGACCTAGCCTTTTTAAGTGTCCTACGGGGAAAAGGGCATCAGAGTTGGTGGTGGGCAGTGTGCCGTTTTGCACTAGATTAATTTCAAGCCTTCATAGCGGCTTTGAACTCTGCACTAAGGCCCGCTTGCATGGCTCCAACGTCTGACGTTACACTGATCTAAAACATCCACAGTTAGCTCTAGTTAGCTTCAGTATGTACCAACACGGTAAAAAGACTTGCCATATCAAATCCTTCGGCAGCACGTTGTGCGGCCTGAGAGCCAGAAGTACAATACATCGCACTAACAGTGTGAAAAGTGTGCTCAAGACAAAGATGACGTGTAGCAGGATTCAATACATACCACTTTTTCCCAGCCTCGTGGGCAACTCTCAAAATCCTCTGGATGACCTTCTCGACTTCGTAATGTGGGTTTGGAGAAGGTGGTGGGTAGCCCAGAGAAATGGACAAGTCGTATGGTCCGATAAACAATCCGTCTATCCCGTCCTCTTCTGCAATGGCTTTCACATTATCCACTCCCTCACGAGTTTCGATCTGAACAAGAACAATAACGCTTTCGTTCGCCACGTTGAGATATTCCCCCGCGTTTGATATATTCCAATTTTCTTGTGTGTAAGGACTTCCGAAGCCTCGTCTGCCTATGGGAGGGAAACGACTGGAGAGGGCGACTTCACGCGCTTGAGATGTAGTTGATACCTGATTTAACAAATCAATCAAGAGATCCGATTATCCAGAGTCTTTTTTTTTTTTTTTTTTTTCAATCATATTTATTCGCATCTGCGCGATAGCGTATGGTAGCGAGTATACGTACAGTAGGTACTACAGTGAGAGAATTTGTACTGTCAAGGTGAATGGCTCTGTCTGCAACAGTAAGTTCCCGAAGGAACAGGGCGAGAGCGTGCTCCCTGCCAGATTACGCACTGGTCAGCGGTGTGTCAATGTCCGTGCGTTGTGGTGGATAGGTAATGTAAGGTAGGTAATGTATATAAGAGAAAAGATGAGAGATGAGAGAGATAGATGTGAAAGAGATGTGAAAGAGATGATAGTGAGAGAGAACAGGAAAGAAGATAGATAGAGCAGAGACTGAGTGAAAGGTAAATGAGACAGAGGAAACAAGAAACTACCCGTCTTCCTCTTCTGGCAACTCCGGTAGGTCCCCGAGGATGTGGTGGAAGCGCTTGGTTTCGTCAACATATAGAAAAAGATGCCGTAAGAGTTTGGGTGATGTGAGGAGAGAGCGCATATTCCAGTGCTTCCTGCTGACAATCTGTCGTAGGCGGTATCCAGAGTCTTAGTATACCATAGGAACCAAAACGCCTAGAAGCTACTGAGTATCGGTCAAGATTAGGAGAGAAAGCATTCATTACCTCGGGCCCCAGCATCCAAAGCATACTTGATCTGCCAGTTGACACCTTCCGAGCCATTTCCAGTACCTTGGCCGGTGGCGGGGATGCGAATCAGTGCGCTAGGTCCGTCCTTCACGCCGTGAATCGCAGCAACGACCTCAGTTGCACCAGCAGGATTCAAAGGGAGTAGACCATGTTCACAATCTAACATGATCCAAGATTGATTGTGGGGGCTGCCTGCAAGAGCTCTAGCAACGGAGCGTGCGTGAACAAAGCCACCTGTGGTCAGCCAAGTTCCAAAAGCTGGCTTATTCGCCTTGAAGGCAGTCAAAAGCGCATGTGTGGCCATTTCACTAGTAGTCGAAGATGAAAAGAACAAAGTCACCAGGCGACATACGACATTCGGTACTTGAAAAGTTTTAATCTCATGACCAGAACCAATTCAGAACATTGTTTGAACGAGTATGTGTCAGTAGAGTTTTTGATAATATCTAAAGACGAGTCAGGTCAGGTAAAGACGGGGAAAGAGCACCGCAAGACTCAAATACTCAAGACGAACTGAAACTGCGGTCAACGATAACGACGCTTTGCCCATGGGACAAAAACATATCACGCTGCACTATGAAGCCAAGCGAAGCTTAACAACTATGCAACAGATATACAAAGCATGTAAGTATCGTAAAGTGGACTAGTGTATTAGGATAGGTTTCACCGGGCGTGGATTGTACGAGGGTAGAGGGTAGGAAATGCAAAGGGTGTCGCAGACAAAACCATTTATATATACAATACGGATTGTAGGTAAAAAGAAAAAGAATGAAAACAAGGACGACGACAAACGCCCCAGATGGATGTCATGACAAAACGAGAGAGGACAACGAAAATATATCATGGCAAGAGAAATTAGAAAGCAGCATTTCAAAAACGGTTTCTGATGCCTGGTGCGAGGAGACGAGACAGAATAGAGTCTAGAGCATGCATAACAAGAAACAGAAAGACAAGGCATCGTGGTGCAAAAGAAGATATGGGAAAAAGAAGCAAGATTAGGGTCTCGAAGCGGCACGGGCCTGAGGACGCCGAGGACCAAAGAGCTTCACTGGCCGAAGTGAGACTTCGTCGTCGTCGCCGTCTCGATCCTCCAGCTCATTATCACTGTCAGCGAGATTCGGAGCATTTCGAGCATCCTTCCGGCGACGTGCACGATTGGAGGGCGACTCGGGGGAAGACAAAGGTGGAGAAACCTTCTTCTTCTTCGGCCATAATGCTCGCGGAGCACCTCGAAGATCAGGAGTAAAGTCTTCATGCTCGGGTGGCAAGAGTGAATTTGGATCGGGGGAGCGAGCTCTGTTCCTTTCATGGTCGTAGTAAGGGTTGGGATACGTCTTTTTCACGCCACGGCTATACGAAAACAATATTAGTCTTCAATCTCGTTAAACAGAAAAGGTCAGTGACGTACAAGACATATGTGATAGTTGGCTTTTCAGTGGGGAACTCCTTGGGTGTCCGTGGTGATTTCGACGTAGACGATACATCATTCAAGTCCAAAGGTGACGCCAAGAATGGATTTTCTGGCGAATCTCTAGCTATTCTGGTAGATTTAGGCGTCTCCGGAGGAGATGTCCCACTGGGGCTAGGGTTCTCCTCTTCCACAGGCAAAAGTTTCAATGCAGGAGGAATTTTTGCCACTGTTGCATGTCGACGACGTGACGGCGGCGGCGAAACGGGAGCACTACCCATTGTGGATGACTTCTGCCCACGGCGAGACAAGAACGACGTCGTCGTTTCCGCATCAGAGTCCGAGTCCGTGTCCAATGTGGGCGATTGTCTGGCTTTGCTTTTACCAGAAGATGATCCAGCCATCCAAAAAGCCGCTTCAACGTCCTCGGTCTTATCCACCACATTGTTTATTCGTCTCCTCTTGTATTTCACTTCTCCAATATCTTCTTCTTCTGAGGCCGTTGTTCCATGTTCATCTTCTTCGACCGCCTTTAAGCTACGAAGCTTGCCGTTCTTCCGTCGCCTGTTTGTTCTGGGTGGCGTAGGAAGTGAGGCAGCAGTAGCAGACCGCTTCAACGGGCGAGCAGTCGCAGGCGACTTTATTGACGAATCAGACATTTGTTTCTGGTAGGCTACGCGTCTGTCTTGGGTCTCGCTCCAGTTCTGGTCAACGTTCAGGGGCAATTTCGGGAGAAATGTTAGCGAGGCAGAAAAAGAAATAAAGAGAGGGCAGGTATTGTTTGTGTTATCGGCGCAGATTATGGGAATAAAAAGAAAAGGGTTGTCGCAGAAAACAATGGCGCAGGTCCAAGCGTTGGGCACGTGGTCGAACAATAGACCGGCGTGACCGGCCCGGAGCACTGCCACTTCCCTTCCAGTAATAACTCTTGAGGTCCTTATCTTTCATGTATTAATACGTAGAACTACGTAGAGGGTGCCACAAGCCGGTTGATATTCGAAACATGTAGAAACAATACACTACTAATATCGACTCATCGAGTTACATCGATATCCAGAAATGAGCTCTAAGCGAAAGGAGATTTCATTCCCCATAGGTATTATATAGAAATCGGTACTCGGTAGGTACTTAGGCGACGCCCCAGGATTCTGACTCTTTCGGAGGACTTAACCCAAGCGTCACGGAGGTGCCAGTCAGATGAAAAACAGACGGTCGTGCCAACAAAGTTCCTATAAAACTTCTATCCAGTGCGTCACCCCACGACCAGCCTCGACCACCATTCGCATGAGTTGCATCGCAATGAGTTCAGCCCTTCACTACATGAATAGATAATCTTCGTAAACAATGTAGCTTTTCAAACAGCATGGTCTGGAAGGTTGGCGGGTACCGCGGCCGGAGTATCACCCTAAACTTTCCCTCTCACCAGTATCTTCAAAAATGGCAGATAATGGAACCTGCCACGTAACTTGGCTTTGTCACAGATATGTCCATGATATTTAGAACTTTTGCATTCAATGCATTGAAGATTCTCAGCTCGAAAACTGTATGAAGACCAGAAGAAGATCAGACCTTAATGTCAGTGAGGAGCTCTTATTTTGGTGGTGTACAAACAATTCATAAAGCACTTATTAATTCCAGTGGAATTTCAGAACTGTAAAAAAGCCAGCACTGCGCCAGTGCTTAATTTTTCAAATCATACAATTCAAGGAGCTTCCCTGTTAGACTCGCTGGCATAGATAACAACGGAGAACAAGGAAGAAGAAACATAACTGCTGATGGAACATAGTGCATAACCTTGAAGGTGCTATATTGTGCAAAAAGCGCGCGCTCATTTTGCATCAAGCAAAGGGAGGGAAACGCAGAAAGTAGGGCCTTATTATCGGTCAAGTTGTACTGCATCGTTATAGGTGGGAGGATGAGGACCAGAGTCTTCCAAAATCTCTGACACTGGGCTACTGAGCAAACGAGAGCTGGTCACAGAATCATCGGTACAAGTCCGAGTTTCCGGACTGAATGTAGTCTCAGAAACCGGAGGATTGGATCTAAGCTGTGGGGAAATTTTCCTGGAGCTGCACGGACAGCCACAGTTAGTCGAAGGGCTGCCTCTTTGTGTAGCAGTAGTACTGCTATTGGTGACACCCACAGCAGTACGGGCGTTGGAAGTACTGGGAGGACTCGGGGATCCTGCAACTTGATTGTTTTGCTGGACATTAGAGAGTACATCCTCGGGGCCTGCTAGGCAGAAAGGATTGATGAAGACGGATAGCTCGTCATTATTCACCAAATGGGACCCAGGACCCGGTGTCATACCTGGAAATAATGCTCGCTTCCATTCTTTGTGCCATGTTTTCATCGTTTCGTCTTCGGCAGGAGGTCTAACCCAGGATTTGATTGTCTATGGAAGATCTCAAGATGAACCCTGGAAAACTCTAGCTTAATCACGGGCTCACATTCATCAGGTTGATCAGCAAAATTGCGGCTATGAGACCAGCGAGGAGCCTTAGCATGAGAGCATCGCTGTCGGGCTCACACAGATAGGTGGTGGTGTTATAGCCATTACCGCCAGCCTCAGCATTCACCATTAATAAATTGCCAGACAATCCGAATGATTGGGTTGGACTCGAAGGCGCAGTAACTTGAGGAAAAACCGCGTTTGTTGACGGGACTACTAATCGAAACGACGCATTGATCACGCCTACGCTTGAAAGAGAATGATTAGAACCTGTCGCCCTCACCTGGAATTTGCATACCATCTACTGTTATCTCTCCAGCCACTGGAGTAGGTAGTGCGGATAAGACAGTATTTTTTCTATCGACTGAAGCCGTCCCTTGTGTTTCAACCGTAACAATTCCTTGCGTTTCTCCCGAAGAATCGGAAAAAAATGGCGTGGCACTGTTCGTATTTCTAGAGTTTGTGATTATAGGTTTTCCAGTACTGAAAATGCAGACTGAATCCTCTTGATACACAATCGATGTCCTACTTGTGCGGTCAGCTAAAGCGTTCTGAAATAAACCGAGACCGTAACCTGGGACCATGTACTATCTAGGTAGTTGACCAGTCGACGTACCCAGTACTATCAGTTTGAGTCTCATTGACATTGGGCGATTGTCCCGCAACATCCGAGCCTCTGTGAGACAAAGCAACTTCATCGTTCACTGTCGCCCGTTTTATATCCTCCTCTGCTTCAAGCGATACCTCCAATGAGCGCGTACCCACCTCTCTTTCCGCAGCCTCCAGCTCTTTTGCTTTGAGCTCAATGGGGCGGGCACTTACCGAGGCGGACAGGGCGGAAAGCGAGATGATGCCTATTAGTAATCGTATTGGTGAATATTTTCCCTTAGGCAGGACATATAGTATATCGACGCAAAAGAATCCCGGCTTCTTCCCCCCGCTAGTGGTAGGCAGCGATCGACTGGTATGGTCGCGCGCGTGTGCATGCACATACGACATTAGATACTGGAGCAAGGTAGTACTCTGTGATATGCTCATCATCTTGAACAAGGTCTGCACAAAGGAATTCTCGGGATGGGTAAATTATGAAGGGAGAGATCCAAAGCTGTAGGTCCGGTTCAGGATATGTGCAGAGAAAGGAGCAGGAAGAGCCCTTTAAAAGTATATGTCTCTGCCGACATGCGCGAACGCCTACATGAGCTGGACAATGAGGACGAAAAGGTTCATAACAGCCGATCGGCCCGATATCATAAACTGAAAACAGCACAATTAATAGTAATGGTGTAATTCGAAGTCAGCGGCGAAAGCAGCGCGTTGGAACGAGGAATGCTAGAGGCTTCTGCGAAACTTTATTAGATGATATACTTATCACTGGGACGATGAAAACTCACGAATATGAGCTAGTTGAGTATAGTGATAGAGTTCTAAAGGGCTGTAGAGTGACACCTAGTGACATGCTGTAAGACGTGATGGAAGGATGTTCAACAGCTAACTTTCCTAAGGCTACAGCATGCGCAGCGAGCGCCGCGGCCATGTGCATTGTGTACAAGGCGCCTTTTGGAGTTGGGATCTTTTCTAATTGCTGAAGCGCTGAATTAAGCCAAATGTTCAAGCTCAAGCTCAAGATATAACGCAAGTTAACTACTCATAGACAACGCAGAAACAACACACAGTTATTTTCAAAGATGTAAGATGACTGTTCGTCTAGTCACTGGAGATCCATGCAAGGCTATCTTTAACCCTTTCTCCAAACTTCTGAATTGCTTCGCTCAGGGCTTTGTCCGCTGCTTCAGTTGCCTTTTTGCCCTGAGCTTTTTTTCCTTTCCAGGCTGTTCTTTCAACAACTTCCCACCATTGGGCTTGAAATGGATGCCCAGGAGCACCGAGATACCCCCACGGCTTCGCTGTCGGCGGCTGAACGTATAAGCTAAGAACCTCTTCCAAGGAAGGATGTACTGGTCCGGTGAAATGTACAACTGCTGGATTCGGCGTGTCCATAGTAGGATCCAGTAGTCGAAGCAAGTCTCTATCGGAAGATGGATATCGTGCATAAGTCCCCAACCCTTGCGCATTCCATGTGAGACTCAAACGTGTCCACTGGTCTGCATAAAACACATTCAACGCGTCTTGGTCACGAAACTTGGAGTCTTTCATCATCCGACCAACTTGCTTTAACTCCGCGCTCTGAGAGCGCATTCTTGAGACATCCAGAAGCAAAACACCAGCGTTGAAATAGAGCTTTCTGTCTCCGTTCTGGTCATGCCCCATTGGGTGCCCAACGTCTGGAGCTGCCGCAATACTTTGTCCTTGTAAATCTGTAACCCACAGAGCCTCGATGCTCGACCGAACGAGGATGTCAGCGTCCAGATATAAGACGCGCTCTACTGGGAGGATTTCCGCTAAATCGAGTTTCGACCAGATCGGTCCCAGCTCCCTTCCTAGGCTGTCTGCCAGTAGTGGAAGGAATATAATTGTCACGTTTTGGGCTCGAGATGGAGGAAGTATCTCGCGCAGCTGCTGTTTATCGTCTGGCGATGTTCCACAGTCGACGATATAGAACGTGATACGTCCCGGTGTATGTTCGATTGTGCTGAGGATAACGACTGCAGCACCCATCGCATACGCTGAATCAATAACAAGAGCGATGTGTATCCCATAGCCAAAATCCTTCAAGTTCCTCATTGGCACTCCCTCATCTTTACTAACTGATTCTTTTGGATGGACAAGAAATCCAATTCTCATCTCACTCGTCTTGTGTAGCGCAACCTGGTAGTGGCCTGGGTCTGTAAGTATGGTGTACTCCCCTCGATGAAGTTCCAAGAAGGCATCGATCCCCCTCTTTGGATGGTGAGTACTCTCTTCGGGTTCCTTGTCCCAGAGATAGTCATCAAAAATGACTACCGCGCCTTTGCGAGCGAGGCGCCAGGCTAGCTCGCCGTCAAGGAAAGTATCGTCAGCTTCATGAGAGCCATCGATGTATACCCAGTCGAACCCGGACTGCTCGTTTTCTGCGCCGATGTCCGGAACTTTTGGATCTTCCTTCAGGATCTCCTGCTCAAGGAGCTCCATAAGAGCGGGCACACTGAACTGAGCTAGGACACGGAAGGGTTTCTTTGTCAACAACAGGTTATGGTTGATTTTGCGGAACCTCTCCCTCCCAGCCGGCGTGCGGAACAAGTCGAAGTGGTCTATGCAAACTATCTCAGGATCTGGGCACTGTCAGAAATGTGCTTCGATTGCAATATCGACTCATTCTCACCTCTATCTGTACTAGCGGCTGTGAGATCCTGTAACAGAAACACCGCCGACCTTCCTTCCCAAGATCCAACTTCCAGGACCCGTGGGCGGGGTGAACTAACGAGCGGGAGTAGAGCTTTCCAATGGGGAATGTTATGTGAGAACCAATCCTGGGTCTCCGTGAACTGGTATTGGACCGAACTTCCAGTGTCAGAGGAAATCATTGAAGGCGCAAAATTCGAATTATCCAACGGCGAGGAGGAGCGGCGGGAATGGTTGGATGTGGTTTGGATATCTGCATAGCATTCGTGGCTCTCTGGCTATTTCTACCCCCAGACCAAAGGTCACCGATTCCTTCAACTGGCATTTCGGTTTTTGCGCAATTTCAAGGCCGAAAGATTTTGTCAGTCAATATCGACATCGGACATTGGTAATTCTTCTTGAAGTTTACTACTCAATCGACCCACTATATGTGCTTGCTTGCTTTGTGCCGCTAATAGCTCCAGTCTATCCATAGGACGATTTAGGCTTTTACTGCGGTATTTGTTTTTCTGCAGCGTGTCAGGAGCTTAAACTGACGAATGATCAACTCCTTTGGCCTGCCTCTAGTCTTTAAGTTTTGCAGCGAATAGGTCTTTTGGCAGTTGTTCACACTCATGCACGAGGAGATATTTGTACCTCTACGAAGCTTTCTCTTGAGTGATTGATTCCTTTTTCGACTATGACCGCGTCGGACTGCCCCAGCCGCCCATTTTTGTAGTACATCAGAGAAACCGGAGAGATTTATCTGTACGACAAGCTTGAGTGCTTACAAAAATGTTTGCTGAACCTTTAGATTGGGCTCTGTTCAACATCCATATAGCCAAAATGTTTCTGAATCTGTACTATGTCCCATTAATCACTATACTTTTAACGTGGATTCATCTACAGACGCTTATACCGCTTCCCCTTCACCTAAATCTAACATTTCCCATGTTTAGATTGTGTGAAGTCCTTCAGAAGTTGTTCATAAGTGCAATTTAGGCCCCATGGTTCTGGAGGATATCATGAGTGACAGTGTTGTGTCCAGTCAGGAGGAAAAAGAGCACGCATTCTTTAAATGCCTATTAGTTGCATCCGTATCATTCGCGTTTGTTACAGGTAAAACAAAAGGTACAGTTACGGCCATCTCCCCCAGTGATACTATAAATGATATGTTACCGTAAGTACCCCACCCATATGCATCTATCGATTCTGAGTCATGCTGTATGGGAGATAGAAGTTGGCTTAACGCTGTCCATGCTCAACCTTTCAGTGCTTATCCAAGAGCTCCACAAGTGGCTGTCAGGCTGACACGACGACTGGAAAAGATTGCTTCAGTTTTTGGAGATCAACATACCGTCCCTCGACGCTGCGGACTGGGGAAGGGCAATTAATGTTAGTATAATGGTCTTGCTGACAGACGGCGCAGACTTCTCCGATTTTTTTGCATCCACACTGCTATACTCGGAATCGCAGTCTCTACTCAGTAACCACCAAGCGCCTTTTCCGCGCCAAACTTCACTTCGCAAAGAAAATTGAAGGTGGCGTTCTTTTTCTCGTGTACATATAAAACCCATTGGTTCTGGCGAGTATGAGCCGTGTTCAAGTTTACATTGTTCGCACTCACTACAATGTCTTCTGTCATCGACAGGCCGCCAAAAATAATTGTTATAACCGGTGGCTATGGATTCATTGTAAGCGTTTGAACCCAGCTCATCGAAGTTAGCGTCCTACTCATTCAACTACTCTATATTCAGGGATCACATCTCGCTCGCTATCTTTATGAAACGAAGGCAGGGTATATACGAATCGTGGACCTTGCCCCTAGCGTCATGATTGATGGACCCATTTGCGATGAGTTCATCCATGGCAACATTTGTGACCCGGATGTCTGCCACAAAGTGATTCGGGGTGCTCATACAGTCTTCCACTTTGCCGCAAACATGGGCGGAATGGGTACGATTCATGAAGAAAATGACTTTATTATCTACCGCCAAAATTCGCTCATGACGACGAATGTGGTGGAAGCCTGTGTATCTGCCCGAGTCCAAAGACTCTTTTATGCGTCTTCAGCCTGTGTTTACCCGGAGTCATTACAGTCAAGTCTCGCAGAGAATGTTTCACTTCGTGAAAGTGATGTATGGTCTGTCGACAATCCTCCTAAGCCCCAAGGCTTGTATGGTTTTGAAAAATTACAAGCTGAGCTGCTGATCCAGCAGCTCTCATCAAAGATCGATATTCGCATCGCCAGGTTTCATAACATCTACGGACCTGGGGGTGCATGGAACAACGGTCGAGAGAAGGTACCGGCTGCATTGTTGCGCAAAGCCCTTGCACGACGAATTGCGAGCGATTCTGGTGTTACTTTGGAGCCTTTCGAGCTCTGGGGTGATGGGAGCCAGCGTCGGTCCTTCCTTTATATTGACGACGCAGTCGGGGGTATCATGAAGCTCCTTGATTCAAGCTATTCACTCCCTGTTAACATAGGCTCCGATGCCTCTGTAACAGTCAAGGAATTGGCTGATCTGGCGTTAGGGCTTGCTTGCTTCCAGCCTGAAGATGTACCCCTCAGTTTTGATGTAGAAAAACCCGTCGGCGTTGCTTGCCGCAACTCGAACAACGATCTCGTTCAATCCATTTTGGACTGGGTTCCTACTATATCACTAGAGGAAGGTATGAAACGCACTGCAGAGTGGATTCGAACAGAGATGGATCAAATCCTGGAACAGCTCAATCCGGGTCCAAAGTCAACCTTGTTGAAACGAATGCAGCAGAGTCAGCTTCTAGACCTTTCTGCAGACTCCGTTGTTTTCGCTATCATCCTCCCAGTCACCTCGCGTGGACAAAGTCTCCCTGGTAACTGTCTTGTAAATCTGGAACGATTTGCGGAATCACTGAACCGCACGACATGGCGAGACACTCGTCATGTTCTGGGGGAGATTCAGTACCGAATCAAAATATACCTCGCTATCGATGCAGATGACGAGTTTCTCCTCGAGTACGAATCTAACAAGGCGGAGAAAGTTTTGACTAATGCCGGTTTTATTGTTGCGAGAACGCTTGTGTGCGATTACCCAAGAGGGCATATTTGCAAGCTTTGGCGAGACTGTGCTGAAGCCGCCTGGAAAGACCGCTGCGACTATATGGTCCTTATGGGGGACGATGTGTCGCTCGAAGATGAAGGGTGGATGAGAGAGATCCACAGCGAATTTTTGGGTTTTTCCCAAAGACGAGATGGAATTCCTTTGGGATTTGGATGTGTAGCATTTACCGACATTACTTTCCCCGGTATGCCCACGTTCCCCGTTATCCATCGTACCCATTTGGATATTTTCAAAGGCAGCGTTGTTCCGCCTGACTTTATCAATCAAGATGGTGATCCCTTCCTTTACCAACTGTACCGAAGATGGGGATGTTCTAGTATGATCACGAGTCGAATCTCCAACGGAGTGGGAGGCGGGGTTTCTGCTCGTTATGAGAAAAAGCATGTGCAAGACTGGACCTTTAAAATTCTTGATCACGCGGTGTCTGAGGCGGAGCGGTGGCTTCGTCAGGCAGCACAAAGCGATCGCCCACTGCCACCAAAGCTTCTTACACTGGATATCGTGATCCCCTGTTTTCGGGTCGACCTTGGCATTCTAGACAGAATCCTTCAACTTGAAAATTCCGACTTGTGCAGCACGATGTTTATCGTCATTGTGGACGACCCCAAGTCTCCCAATATTTCCGTTCTCAATCAACGCTACGCACATCGTCCAGACGTTCGCATTCGGGTCAACCCCGTCAACTCCGGAGCATCGTACTCTCGAAACAGAGGCATCGAAGAATCCTCTGCGGACTGGGTGCATTTCCTCGACGATGACATTATTCCAGCTCCCGACCTTCTCCTTCAGGCCGAACACGCGATACGTGCACACCCCAATGCCGCAGGTTTTGTCGGAAACACATCTTTTCCTCCGGCAAACACCATATTCACAACTGCGCTTCACCTCTCTGGGGTCACCCATTTCTGGGATATCGCTTCCAAATTTCCTGACGATCACGATGTTCCCTGGGGTGTAACTGCGAACATCATTACTCGGCGAAACGTTCCTGACGGGGTAAAATTCGACTTGATGTTCCCGAAGACTGGAGGAGGCGAGGATATCGATTTTTGTAGGAAGAAGCGCGCGTATTCAATCCAACACGGCGGGGAAGGATTTTTCGCCGCTCCGGAAGTGGAAGTGACGCATCCTTGGTGGAAAAATGGGGCAAGATCATACTGGAGGTTTTATATGTGGTCGGTAGGGGATGGTGCATTGGTCAAGTTGTACCCGGAGCATTGTTATCGGGTTTCTGTACCCAACAGTGCGGAGATGGCGCTCTTTTGGGTTGTTGCTGGATTAGGGACGACGATCTTTCACTTCGGTGAATGCCCGTGGTTTACCATTCGAGGCTTGGTATGCTTGGTCCTCGCTAATGTCGTGCATGATGTCTACCGTCATCTGTACCGAGATGCACACCGATATGGAGCCATGAATTCGAACATCATTGGGATTTACTGGGTTGCTGCCATCATCGAAAGTTCTCTTATTCGGATGGTCAGTGAGATGGGTAGACTTCGAGGAATGCTAGCGAGGAAAGAATTTGCGTATCTGGGAAAAAGATTTGATTGGTTCGCTGGTCGCTGGGGAGATAAACCTTTGAAAGAAGAAGTACAGAACGGCAAAGAGCGCTTTGCCTTGATGGTGATAATTCTTGTACTATACTTGGCCCATTAGCTTGAGACGAGACAATCCACGCTGGTATCTAGTATGCATATTTTTGGACTGGGGAAAACGAAAATGCCTATGCCCACTATCCCCGGTGTTTACACACGTAGAACTCGATAGGACCATGAAAAACACAACAGCCTTGCTCGAATATCGCATTGTTGCAGCGTTTCAGACAACATACAGCACATAAAATATATCAACGAACCAGAGGCGGGTACCTGAAAAATATAACGCAGGAACCTCCCAGACAGCTACTGCTGTAGCACCTTCTCTTCCGTGGTTCTTGTAGTTATTTGATTGCTCGGCTAGATGCCTGGCTGGGGGCGACAGGCGCCAGTCGTAATTCGACGAGGTAACGTTCAGGGCACGAAACACATAGCACGCTATTGCACCTTCAGTGCGACGGCACTTCAGTGCACCAGAAATCTTGCGCTCGATGGGGTGGATGGCGTAGTAAGATCAAACGCATGCAGCCAACAGCTTTCTTGATTTGAGTGCGCAATATACAACAGCAGGATGCATTCCTTCCCAAAAGAAGCTTAGCTATATTACTACGTGCACGGCTGCTGCTGTGTCTTTCGAGTCTTCCAAAGTTGATCATGTGCAACTGTAAAATTGGAGATAGGGCGTAGGCTATAAACGATTGTTGCGTACCACTGAGTTTGACTCGTACGGGCCGCCGTTGAGGAACTGGTACTGTCTTTGAAAGTTCAAGGAATGAGATTTGGCAGTAGTTGCAGAATCATTATATTGGAAGTTGTCAACGAAATGGATAGACATTGTTGTGTCTTGTAGTTATCAAAAGAGATGGCAGTTTAAGACGAGATTGTTCCGGCACGTTCCTTGTCTTTTGCCATCATCTTCTCTTGGGCTCATGTCGGCCAACTGCCCTCCACAGCTTCATCTGACGCTGCCAGCGAACACATTTAAACGGTCGTTTGAACAATTCGGGTTCGACCTTGAGAGCCCAGGCGGCGCTGAGCCAGGATCTAGTAACGCCGAAAATGGCAGCAGAAACAGAACTTCAGGTGGAAACGAAAGAAGAAAGAGAGCAAGAAGTGCCAGCAGCCTTTCAGATGGCCATGCTTCGCTGAGAAGCTCACGGTCATCGACGTTTACGGCCTCGAGCGATACTACAAGTCTTAGCGAAGACAATGAGCCAATAGCGGGGCCTTCTTCTGGCCACCCTCCTAGATTACCCACTCCAGATATTCCAGACATTCAGGACATTGAGATGCCTGGTATCAACTCTAATGAATACAGATTATCTTTCCAAGACCTAGTGGGCTCAAGATCTCCAGCTTCACCGCCCACTTTGCCGCCTCTCGCTTTGTCTGAAGAAGAGCATCTACACTCTTCTGCGGATAGTACTGAGGATTTTCTAATAACTCGTACACTCGGTGCGTCATCTAAGCTCCACTACTTCATGTTTCTGATCTCACATATCATCCATATGATAGATGCCCCGCCTCGTCTTCCTTCCCCAGTTATTGATTCATCACCGACACTCTCCGCTGCTATACCCACCTCTGACCCATCCATCATCGATCTTAACCAAGATACTGCTACTGAAGCACAACCATCAGATCAATACATATCTTTCAGAGACCGACTCAACACCGCTGTCGAGATACTGGAAGCAGATGATGTATCTACTTTCAGAGAGACGCTGACTTCAGCATTGGATGCTGTCCGCACCGAGAGTCGTGATGAAGCCACTGGCACCTCTCGTCAAAATTCAGCCCCCGCAGACGCTGGCTCTCGGTCGTGGCGATCATCTGTCTTGAATAACACCAGAAACGATAATGGGAACTCGGGAAATCACTCACCCCGGATACGGGATCTGTTTGGCCCCGCTTCTAGCTCTAGGCCACCTAATACCGAATCAAGAGGATCGCGACCATCTTATCAGCTCTCAATAGCTCTGTTAGGCCCGAATAGGTCATCTCCATCCCCAACAGAGGACATCACTGACATACTTGGTGCAACTGACGAGCGTCGCAATCCACCCTTCCTCCCTAGGTTTACATCAACGGAGAGACGAACATTACCTCGTCGTCCTTCTCCTCAGCTAACAGATGACCTACTCTTACCCAGTCGCTTACCTTCCACCAACAGATACCCAGCTACAACCCCGAGTCCTTTCACCCGTGAACTTGCAAGATGGTTCGAGGATCCCGCAGATTCTGCATCATCTTCGGTCACCTTTCAACCAAGCGATAGGCTTACGCCAGACATGAATGATGATGATTCCGACTCGGACAGTGATTGGGCCACTCTGATGGGCCAAAGTCTAGCCACCTCCAATAGGATCAACCGCGGGCGTGCACGGCCTCTCCCAGAACTGAACCATTCTGCAATGCCCACTTATAGTTTTGCAGCCTCTAACCGCCCCGAGGACAATTACGATCAGGACCAAGAAGACGAAGATGTCATCGCGAGGCTTTTGGCTTATCAGGAGAGGTTTGAATCAGAGTCACCGACTATACTTAGGGGTACCACTATTGGTACAAGTTCTCGAGCTCGCCGACCACTTCCTTCCCCCGTAATACCCTCTCGAGTCAGGTTACCCCGACTTCACCTTCCGAGCAGGGATGCCACTGACGAAGATGCGATCATGGAACCCGCTGATTCAAACTCTACAGAACCGGCGCGGGATTCACCAATACCTAGGCGGTACACGGATGTGTTGTCTATTTCGGATTATCGTGCATCACAGTTACTTGCTGATTCAAGGAGGAGATATATGGAGCAAGGATTACTTGACCCTGGGGAGCATGTTGATGGCATGAACTTGAGGCCATCATCAAATGCTGGAGAACGAAGGCGTGGTCACCACGCTCATGAAAACACGAGTGTTCCTGACCTTAGTGAACCGTCCGCCTCGGTATCTGGGTATAGACTGTCGGGTGAGTTTTCACCTACCCAATTCCACCCTTTAATAATGTTTCCAGCATATCCAGAACCGAGGTCATCGTCGCCAGCCGTGCGATGGCAGTTTTCGTGGACCGATGCATTGGGCAGTTCGGAGCAAACAGATCTCAGTGATGATGACGACGATGAGGACAACACTATAAGGAGGGAACTGTTAGATCATCGTGAAAGGCTGCAACGTCTACGGTTCGCTCCGAGATCTTCTCTCTTTGGACGAAACAGGACGGAAACTTCCTTCAGCGGTAGTCGTGCTCAACTTCCCGAACTTCCACACTCTACTCGATGGTCTCAACGTCGTTCTGGTGTGTCTATTTATCGCAATTTTGTTGACTTTTATTCTGATCTCACAGCAGAAGCTGCTACCGCTGTGTCCTCAACCATTGATGACCCTACTCATCGTTTGCGTTCTCGTGGCTTTGCCACGACCCGACCTAGTGCATCCAATTCTCTTGTTGCAGAGAACGCGGCAGAAATTCGACGTCGTGGTGCTCGTGCTGATCTCATGGAGCACTTGTTCAATGAGACTCCGACCCATGACCATGCCCGACCCTCAACTCGAGATCATCACCATCATCCTCGAGCATCCGATGCTAGTCGTTCTACTCCTACAGATACGTTTTACCCAAGTTTGCCTCCGCTACCCTACCAACACCATCGAAGTCCAAGTCCTCCTGATTTTCCTCGCTCGATTGCAGAAGTTGCTGAGGCTGCGGATCGAGAAACGGAGGCCCAAGAGCGTTTTAGCCGCGAGGAGGAATATGATTTCCCGTCTCGTCGTTCGACAAATCTATCGTGGCTTCCTCCTCCACAGTTTGGAAGTTTGGATATCAACGTCAGGAATTCAGAGGGCGGCGGACGAGATGACTCTATACCTTCAATGGATTGGTTGCGCCGTCGGTCATCGGCGCTGGGAAGGCCTAGATATTCTGATGAGAGTGAGACGCGTTCTCGAAACGACTCTGATGGGCAAACACGTCCGGCGAGGTCTCATGTGCATAGCTCTTCATGGTCATCCTCTAGATCTCACCCTCAACTCTCTGAAACGTCGGGTTTCTTTGATTCCAGGCAATCGTCGATTTCTGATATGGCAAGGACAATAACCAACAATGAAAGGCAAACTTCATTCATATACTCGCCTTTGAGGGACTCCGTTGCAGCACCAAGTGATACGAGTAATGTACGCCAACCTATCCCTGCTTATCCGTCCTTCCGTGAAGGAGAGCGCCGTCTTCCTCCTTTCCTTCCTCCCTCCGACTTTGGGGCATTATTTTCTCCAAATGAGCTTCCAACTAGCCCTTTTGATTTGACCTATGCACCTAATCCTGATCTAAATCTTCCTTCGCGTTTGGATGCAAATGAAGACATGTCGCGCTCTCGTATCCGACCTGCGGCAGCTAACCGCCATCCGGAATCGCCCCGTGCCTCTGTCTCTCGACCTCTCCCCTACGTCAACAATGACATTCCTGCAGGACCTTTTGGGGGTACGATGCGGAGGTTTTTAGATCAGAACAGAATGAGGCAAGAACCGCCATCGATTCCTCCTCTTACTTTTGAAGACGAGGATTTCATACCTACCAGCAGGAGTTTTACGAGAAGCAGAGGGGATGAAGGTTTGGACTCACCAGTGAGTTTCTTCTGTCTTTCTGGTTACCGTTTACCATTTGGTATTGAATACTTTTTTTCCCTGCAGAATGCGCATACATCAAGTTCTGCGTCCACTCGAGAAAGCTACCCCTTCCCTCCTCCGTTGCTCCGAGCTCGAGCCCGAGAGTCTTCACGCCCAGGAGAAGATATACATGAAGCAATAACAAGGCGAGTCAGGATGGGGGTTCCCGTTCTTGAGGGAGCTGTACCATCTTCGAGCGGGTCGACACCGACTACAGCTCTTGGCGATCGAAGTTTTAACCATGCAATCGAAGTCCTCCGACAAGACAGGCCCGATGCACGTTCCAATCAGTTGATGGATCGTTATCAGCGGCAAAGAAGAGACAATGTCGGAGCGAACACATCATGGGGAGATATAACTTCAAATGACAATTCCAATTCCAGCTATCGATGGGCCGCGTGGGGTGGGCGTGGAAATTCCGGACCTTCAAACCCTACAGCGTCTTCTTCTGTAACCGATACATCCACTAGAATGGGTAATGCGGCGGCTCGCCGGAGGGCCTCCCCAAATCGTGGTTCGGAGAGACCTGACCGCTCACAACCAGGACCCTCTCGACCTCGGATACCCTCGCGATACGGTAGACATCGAACCACGGACCAATCTTTGGCAGAACGTGAGTTTCTTGGTGTGGGTGATATCATTGCACGGAGTCGAAGGGCAAGAGGAAGTCTCAACTTGGGCGACTTCATGGTGAGTGCCACAAACTCGTTCGAGAATCGGCTGGTTGACAATCATGTTTCTTTTTTTTAGCGTGACGAGGACTTTGATCAGTCGTATGAAGGCCTCATGTCGTTGGCAGCCACCCTTGGTGAAGTGAAACCTCGCGCTACTCCCGATCATGTTGTAGCTGGACTCAAGGCAGGTTTCTATCGGGAGTGGGCTTCCGAGGACTCGGATAAGCGCTGTCCGATCTGTTTAGACGATGTGCGTTATATTTCTTTCGGACCTTGGGGCGACTTTATTCTGACCTCTTTCTTTCTTATGCGATGTAGTACAAAGCGCTAGATCCAGTACTCAAGCTCAACGACTGCCCTCATTGGCTTCATAAATCTTGCCTCGAGGTATGCTGATCCTTTTTGTTTTTCGCGACGAACGCTGATTATAGTCCCACAGCAATGGCTGAAAGGTGCCTGTACTTGCCCGGTCTGTCGCCATCCTGTCCAAGCGCAAGCACCACATCGTCATCCACGGATCCGAGGGTTTACTCGTCGCTCCTTTCCTTCTCCTGGTCGCGCTGGCCCAAGTCAGAGCAACGACCTTACCTCCGACGGTATATTCGTGACCGCTGTTGATAGCGTCCCTTCTACCGAGTCTAGCAACAACAATAACAACGCTACTCCCAACCCGCCCAGTTCGAATGCATCTTCCTCGTATGTCGATCTGTCGCGTACGGATAATAACTCCGACGGTGCCAACCGCAATTACAGGGATGCGCTCAGATCCATGGATTTCCGCTCTCACCTTTGGGACCCTGACTCCTGGGAGTATCATCCCCCACCTCGTTGATTCTAGGAATAACAAACGCATCGCTTCCACATGCCTTATCTGGTCTCTTTGTACTCATGCTCTGACATGCTCATCTCATGATCTATCTATCTAAATAATATAGTCTCAGTTCTGTTTTCTTGTTATCATGATTTCGGCATTCATGCATTTTCATTTTCATTTTCACACCTTCGTACTTAATATTCATGTAACTTATATAATTTTTGTGTATTATATTATATGTAAACTTCAGGTGGTATGAAACCATAACTTGTGGAGTCCAACTTTACGTTGTTACGTTGTTTACTCTCACCTCTCCTCGTAAAGATCGCTTTGACTTTTCTATAAGCGGGTTCAATCAGTGGGTCTGTCGAAATGAACATATAATCAGAACTAGCTCAAAGCTTCACTTATAACGAATCGTAGAGCATGAACAGACCAATTCAACGTCAACCGGAACTGACACTAATTATACTTAGGAAGGGAATAGCGTATTCGCGCTATCAGGGTTTCATTACTTACAAGTGGCACGAAGCTAAACCACTCTCAAATACTTTCAAAGAGACAGAAAGGCAAATATTTTGGGGCAGAAACTAATATAGCGAGCGGGTATTACTTTAACGGAGATATAAAACTATCGGCAAA
Source organism: Rhodocollybia butyracea (assembly GCA_015501585.1). Classification (NCBI taxonomy): domain Eukaryota; kingdom Fungi; phylum Basidiomycota; class Agaricomycetes; order Agaricales; family Omphalotaceae; genus Rhodocollybia; species Rhodocollybia butyracea. The sequence goes on from JADNRY010000079.1 coordinate 26,057, forward strand.
GCAGTAGCCCTCCAATGCAGCAAACCAAAAGCGAACGACTGACATGTCAGCAGATTTTCGACACTTTACCCAGCCAACAACCAACCACAAATTAAGCAGTAGCAGTGATAGTGGCAACGGAAGTAGAGTAGATGGTGGTTGCCGAAGCAGAGACGGTGGACCATGCAATGCCAAGGAAAGCAAACTTGGCAGTCAGGTCAAGTTCAACAATGACGGAGAGGACGACCTCAGCGACAAGGGGAATGAGGACAGCGAGGAGACCGCCAACAAGGTTGCAAATAAGCTGCAGTAAAGTGGCAACGAGCTCCACAACCTCGCAAAGTAAAGCGGTGACGGCAGCAGCGTTGGCAGAAGTGACGACTCGCAGAATAGCAGCGAGAGCGGCGAAGATGAGCTAGTAGAAACCATGAGAAACAATAACGTACTGAAGAAGGGGAAGCTTACATAAAGGAGACCACAAACGAGCTCAGCAACTTCAGTGATCGTAAGGACGACACCCTCAACAGTGGTCAAGAGAGTGATGACGGTGACTTCGGTAATCGCGGATACTTCCTCGATGGCACCCTGGAGGGCAACCTTAATCTCGCCAATTATGGGTGTCAAGATTTCGACAGTGCAGTTCTCCGAAGTGATGTAGGCTAGTAAGAACGCGTAAGTAAGAAAAAAATGGCGCAGAAAAGCTGAAATACTTACTGAGCTCCTCAACGAGAGGAGTTATGGTCAAAGTAACATCGACGATAATGCTGTGAATGTCCTGGCACAAGCAGCGGGCTTCGAGAGCGTTTGACGCCGGGGAGATAGGTGCGGGCGCCGCGAAAGAGAAGGCGGCGGAGGCAACAGCGACGAGAGCAGAGAGAGTGCTGAAACGCATTGTTATAAATGAAAGTGAGTGAAAAGAGAGTGTGGGGGTTGTGAGAGTCGTTCGAGGGAAAGCTCAAAGGATAAAAGACAAGTGGAGACGAGTCGATAAGGACTAAGGATTGAAGGGAAGGTCTTTATAACTTTCCAGAGAGTCACGAGTTTTGCCAACATGATGTTGTGGGCCGTGGCCCATCCCCAAGCGGAGCCTATTGACAATGACATTTATGTTAGCTCCACAGCGTTTACCGCTACGCGAGAGATTATTTGCAAAATATTGTATTGAAGAAGAATTTAGAACCATAGGGTCGCGCCTACATACTTGGAAGTTTTTCTAGCGATGAAAGCCACTCGACTAAGCACACAAAACAGGCGTCTGACTTGCAGCTGCGCGACGCGTGTCTAGCTATGCGAGACTTGACCTCGCCAGAGGATGACCGGTTGGATGAGCGGGACCGCAAATCAGCGAAGGAGGTTGACCGATCAAGGAATTCAAGATCATCGGATTAAGATAACCGCCACTTGATATTATAAGGTTAGTAAAATTTTAGATAAGTATGGAGTTACATAAACGAAAACATAATATCAAGGGAAACATACAACTATTATTACGATAAGTACGTATGTTTCACGGTTCCGCCATCCAGGGTGTATTGAGCGCGCTATTTTGCTCTTGTTTTCGGGTTACAAACGGTGCGAATAAAGGGACTTCAGATCTTTGGAACTGGGATAGACTGGATTAATCCGAAGATTTGCGACGCCACTGCCAAAATCAAGTCGGTCAAGTTTTGCCTAATATGGGAATAAATTTTACATGCAAAAACTTCCATTCAAGCTTCACGTAAAGCGAAAACCTAGTTACTCCCGAGCAAAAAAAAAAAAAAAAAAAAGATACATACATACATACATACATGGTGGGCCAAATGATATGAAGATCCATTGATTCGTTCTTTCTTGATTCCAATTTCCAAGCGCCAATAATTAATGACAGCTGTAAAGCAGGGTGAGTTGGTACATATTTTGAGGGAAATACAACCCTACCGCCGAGCGAGCGGCCAAATGGCACCTAATTACCTCGCTCCAGCCTCCAGTGAAAGAAAAACTCAGAAAGGACGACGATTGCCACTGGAAGGAATCGCTGAGGGATGGCCGGGTTCCGCGCAACATACATCATTGGAGACAGTTGAGACCTGTTGAGACACCGAAGACTCCATTCCGCTTTCGCTTCGATCAATCGGGAAGGAGCTACATCAAGATTTCCTCGCCGGTTATTCCTTCCTTCCTTCATAAGTATGCCAAGAAATAAAGCCCAAGCGCTGCCTGAGCGTGATGACACGCGCTGTAAAATGTCAATATTCTGCGGCGATGTGCGGGCTACTTACAGCAGGAAGTAAGAGCGGTCAGGCAGAAACTCCCCGCCACGGCAAGTACAACGGAATTGCTCGGGAGATCCTTCATAGCCCCTGGACTCCTCAAGCAAGTAGCCTTCTTAGTCGTTACTATTCTAGACAGACGAGGTTCCAGAAGCCCTTAATCACACTGCACAAGATATCGAAGCAGGAGAAATATCTCAAATTAGCGCGTTTGGCAGATCGAAACTGATGGAGTGAAAAGGACGGGATGTATGGACTGCTCAAGCGCTCATTGGACCATACAAGTTGTCCATCTATTCCAAGTAACGTCATTTACCAGGATATTTTGAGAGCTGCTCCCGAAAACTTGAAAGTGGTACGTATTCGAATCATGCCAGATCCTGCTACGCGTTATCTGCCTTGAACACTTTTCTGGCGCAGTTCGCTTATTGTACTTCAGGCACTCAAGCTGCGCGATATGCTGTCGAAAGATTTAGTATGGCACAGGTATGGCAAGTCTTCACTGAGGCTAACTGCGAATGTTTGAGTCTTTGAGGTCAGTGTAGCATCAGATGTTTTAGCTACACAAGCGGGAGTTCAAAGCTTGTTCAAAACCGGCGAAGCCGCTATGAAGGCTTCAAACCAGTCTAGTGCAGCTTATAGATTAGCGTACCATGCAAGCGAGAGAGCTTCGGGAAGCTTGTTCAAGTTGTGTTCAAGTATGAAGGCTTGAAGCGATCTACTAGTGCAATTTATAGATCGTGTAGTATCAGCCATGCAAGCGGGTCAAGGCTTGATCAAGTTGATGCAGAACTCAAGCCTAATAAGCCGCTACTTATCAGGTCGCTATGATCAAGAAGTTGAAGTAATAACGGGACGGATAGATCGATTAGCGCTGTAGTCACGCGCTCGAGCGCTAATCTTCTCTTTCCAATTTATCTTCGACTCTCAGCATTGACTTAATTCCCATTCGCTGGGTTAGGCGATGCTATCAAGCGACGCAGTTCCCTTTTGCAGGCTACCTACTATGGCTAGAGATAGGTAACATATCGCCAGGAGAGGCGATCTTTGTGTCAGGTGACAACTTGAAGCACTTCTCTCTCCTCTCCTCTCCCTCTCTTCCTCACAAATCTCCTTCTGGCTTTCAACGATCTGCATTGCATCTCACAGGCTCACTGCACACCATGTAACCTGGTCCTTTCTTTTGTGGCACATCCCTGTTGATTAGTAGGTCGAATGCTGAGTTTGAGTCATAGTATTTTTATTTTTTTGTGCCATTTTTTATACATTGTTTATAGTGCTTTTCAATAATAATGACATTCGAAAAAAAAAACTTTTGTCAGCCGTCTGTTTGCGTGGCCTATTTCTCTGAATCACATGGGTGGCCGCCAAGCCAAGGTCAATATTTCTTACTATATAAGCAATAACTGCGCACATTTGCGCACCACCGACTGCAAAATCGTTGCAGCTATTGCCTTATATGGTAAGAAATGGTGCAACACTTACATGCGAGGCTGCATGGTATGCCATATGCCATGTGATTCAGAAAAATAGGCGCCGCGCCTACCCATCCCGTAGACGAAAAGTTTTTTTTTTTCCGCATGTCATTATTATTGAAAAGTACAATAAGCTATGACCTTTTACAATGTATGTTAGATAATATAATCAACTTTATAGTATCAAAACTGATACTTGAGTTTTGTGTGGCCCAGTCATTGGTTAAATAATAAATATTAAAGTATTTCAACTTCTTCTTGAAAACACACTGGAGGTAGGGTCAATATTGGTGCACTGTTTGTTACAAACTGCATCTTTGAATGATCTAAACTTTAAAGAGTGTTCGCTGACATCTCATCCAAGACCTTGGTCAGAGAAAGCAAGCCAGGAAGGGGTCTGAGCTATTTCAACATGGTAAGGACTTGCATGCAGATGAGGGAAGTCCTGCTCATTGGTTTGCCTCCATCAAGCATGTGCTCAGAGTAAAGTTACTCCTTTTCCTTACTTCCATAGATCCCTGCACTGTAACAATGTCAAGCTTTCTAACTAAAGACAGCTACTACTTCAATAAGGGATCTCCATTTCCTTTGGTTAAGGCACTGGCACATCGAGGACAACCTTGCTTATAGGATGTGCTGGGCAAACAGGTTGGCAAGTTGCAATCGACCTATAGCCACAGTTCACGGTAAGCTCTATTTCATTGGACGAATCATTGAATCCTACTTAACACGGTTTCCAGTGAGACAAATTTAAGACGAGTCATGGAGGTAGGTTGCCGGAAATGTGTATCCTGTGCTCATTGTTGTTCGAACATTGTCGACTGACCTTTCTGACCGGCTTTTAATACAACTTAAGGTTTAAGTTTTGGGGGGCTGGAACCTCGAGTCAAACGTTCGGAGGCTTAGATTCAATGCTTCGTATACAGTCAAGCTCTGAATGAGCGTATATGTATCTACGAGACATGTGCACATGTCGCTGTGAAAGAACGTTGGAACAATGCTTGATGAAGCTGCCCCTTCGAGTCTTCTCTCGATAAGCTCCCCAATGATCGAGTCACGGTGAGAAATTAACGTCGGAATAACACTTGCCTCTCCGAGTCTTTCTCGATAAGCTCCCCAGTCATTCAAGCAAGTTAGTGCGCTATTCAAGCCTCAAAGCTTGACTTGGCCGTACTAAAATACATAACAAACAGTGCGTGCTAAACTCCCACGGCTTTCACATTGGGGGTAAGTATTAGAACATCAAATGGAAGGTATTCGCATAGGTTTGAGCCGTTCTACTGCAGCCTGACCTCTTTCGATGGTTCTGACTGGCAAGACCATAGGTCAGTCTCCTTTGAGTACCACTTCCGATCTCCGAAACAACTTGATAGAGTTTGATAGTGGCACCTTTGGGTAAAAACTACCTCTAACGATTTATTTCTGAGGCTGTAAGACCCATAGGGGGGTATATGCGTTGTTAATCCCCCCACAGCTCAAAGGTCAGAGATCAGTATCTCCATTACATTCCGAGTCTGAGATATACATTAACCAATGTGGAGATCATCGTTTTGGCCACACCGTCCATCGGAGGGGTCCGAAAGTAAGATACACGGTTATGAGGAAGTGGGTAGGCTGTGCGTTGGTTAGACGTAAGTCAAGAAGACACATATTCCAAACAGGCCATTCATTTATTTCTCGAATACCTAGAAGAAAAAACTCCCTCATGCAAGACCTTCTCCCGAGTAAAATGTACAACACATGTTCCTTCATCCCTTATTGATTCTGTTCAAGAAGTATTGATTCATGACACGACACTTCGAACTGGTCGAACTCAGTAAACCACAAGCTCGAAAGGCATCTACAATGAGAGTGATTAGATACCAGGCCCTATATGTATGTACTCACCAATAAATATTAGTATTGGTTGTCATTATATTTGCGTTTCTTTCCTCGCTCGTTGTATCTGATAGTTAACGAAACGCCTTGCGAGTGTAGTAGCTATTATTGACGACGAGAATAAGTAAGACGATCAACAAACTTTAGCACCGAGAGTATACCTTCGTTAACTGTGTAGACGCCTGAAGTCCAGGAAAGTCTTTCGTTGCATAGGCCCGAAACGCACCACCAGTACATTCAGCTTGGATAATAGTGTGACCCATATTTACTGAAATACCAGAAATTACGTCAAAAAACTTGTATCGAAGCTTGAACAGGCCTGTTTCTTTAACAGCTAAATCCTGGGATTCGGGTCGGTATTGTATTTTGAGGAAGGTATTTACTCACCGAAAATACGAAAACTAAATTTTTTTGGTTGTTCAGATCTACGAGATACGGCTGGACCAATTTGGATCCAATCAACGCGGTATCTGTAAGGCTTGCAATTTGGGCGATAGAAGGACTCGGAGTGTTCGTGTTCGCATTCTCGGCCACGGAATGGCCATGGTTCATCCAGTATGACGTCGAGGTATCCGTTGCATGCATAGAATGAGCATGACGTTGATCTATGGTATTCTTCCCCAAAAAACCACTAGGTGAAGACCAAATACGTGCATAATAAGAGGAACTTGAGTCCGGAAACCGAGATATTGGATAGCTCTGCGAAATATTTGGCTGATCAAAGGATGATTCAACAGTTTGTGGGGCAAATCCAACTTGAGAATGTAGGAAGATGCTTTCTTGGCTGTCTGGGACGATTTGCACGCCATAAGGTGCATCGACAGGGATTAGCTCGGCTGCACAAAGAAAGCCAAGAGTTTCAACATCGCTGAAGTTTTATCATCAGCTGATTGTATCATCGGAGGAACAGAGCTTACTCGTATTGAACCTCCTTTTCTTCGTAGCACCAACCCACCTGTACTGTCTCGAACAACCGGAGAGCTACCACTGGTGGGGGGTCTATGGGTCGACGGTCCTTTTCGGCAAACCTGAGTAATTTCAGAGCGGGAAAAGGAAAGATAATAGGACATAGGATGCCTACTTTCGAGCTCGGGTTGCATGCTGCAGCTCAACTAGTTCAGCTCGAATGGTTTGACCCTTCGGTTTTATGGATTGGTTATGAGCGAATTTATCCAGTGTGAGGACAGTATGCGATGGACTACTGAGAGAGCTCTGTGTTGCGAACAGGTCAGCGAACTTGTCCCAATCATCGAGTGGTGTATGACCAGACATCGGGGACAGAGAATAGGTAAGGTTGCATCTAAATCGATCATAGTAGTTATGAGGATGAGGATAATGACGACTTGGCGAACCCTTATTGGGCTACTTTACTTTACCCCGATTTCGCTGCAACGGAGAAAGATTGAATGCCGAAATATTCGAGCTGGACACCAGAACAGTTTGGAGTAATGATATAATTGACCATGACTCGTCCCATCTTCCTTAAGGCAGACCTACGATAAGGGACGGTATCCAGCGGTATCTAGATCGTACCGAGGGAAATCAATAGTGAGAACCTGGTGAAAACCGAACAAGGCAACTAAATTTCTTACTTTTGACCATGTCTGTTACTTTGTGCCTGAGTCGCTTCTGTAGAAGCTGTACAACATAGCCAGGGAAGTCCGAAGCAATGACGGCTCGCGCACGGCGTGTTTGGAAAGAATGCGTAGGGAGCATGTCAAACTTTCGTAATTTTGTTTCAACTTCAAGAAGAGACGAGAGTGAACACGAGTCCTCATAGTGAAATGAGAGAACCACATAAGGCTCCACAACTGCGCAGATGGAAAAGCTAAACGGACAGGTAGGGGGCCAGTAAGGCATTCGGAGGGATACCAGGGTGGGGATTAGACGTACGCATACCATCTGCTTTGTATAGGGAAAGTCGAAAGAAGATAGTCAGGATATTCATGATTTATTCTGATCGAAAACTTGCTTCCTTCAAATTCTCGCAATTCTCCGGAACATGTTGACCACAAAAGAAGCACTTAAGGTTACAGGCAGAAAATGAAGACAGTCTTGAGAAAAGCCCGAACTTTCAGCGAGTTTGAAGCAATCAAGGCACAATTGCGGAATCCTTTTGCATGAACGAAGATCACCGGCACCTCTGGCTCCCTCTTCATGTTGTACATCTGTAGAGAATACAACTTATCTCCGCGACTGGTTTTCCCGCCACTTCTTTCCAGCCTCTGCAACGAAATCTCCTACTCGATTCCAATAGCCGTGTTGCGCTGCAGTATCATATAAAGAGCTTAAGAGACCAACGGATCGCATAGAATAAAGAACCTCGAGCTCAGTTTGTGTACATGAAAGGAAAAGAAGGGAATGGTTTCTCTCGTCCTCGAATTCTCCTTTCCTTCCTGAGATGTTGGCAATAGAGTCAGCCTGAGCATCTTCCTTGTATGCGGTCGCCTCAGAGACTCGGAACAGAAATCTCATACGACGTGGCGGTACCTAAGAACATGTAACCAAGCCGACGCCAACATTAGTGAAGAGAAGAGTGAAAAAGCAATAGGCATAAGTACCAATTCATCCGACTGCCCACTCAACAATAATACATTTGTCTCCGTATTCCCTTATATTCCTTCCCAAAACCTTTTCCAAGTCTAGCAATCGACCCTCCACCACCGTCGAGTACTTGACGGGATACAGGATTCACAACTTTTCCAGACGTTCTTGGAACGCTGCCTTTGTTTTTGAGTTGTCGTCCTTTTCAGTCACCAGTTCAGCAAGTCTATCCTCTACACGCGCCTGCGACACTACATCGGGTGTACCAATAACTTTAGAAACTTGAATGAAGCGAGGAGGTACGAGCAGACGGAGGGATAGGAATATGTTTTCGAAGATGATGCCTGCAATCTATGCAGGTAGGTTAGTACTGGTTATGAGAAGATATGAGAGACGCTTCATACTTCTCCTGGAACCGACTGGTCAGATTAATGGATAGTGCGCCTCCAATGCTTTGTCCATAAAGAATCTATCGTCAAGGCATAAACCTCAGAATAAAGATGGCTGAAAATATGGCAAACGTACGACAGGCTATTCATGATCGCCTCTCACAAACTCTTTCTTTTAACCTCCTCTCAAGGATAGTAGACTCGGACAGACCGCAGTGACTCATCAGTCAAGGGAAAAATCCGGGCCGCCAAAGCTGACTAGTTCGCTATCTCCGACATCAGCTTGAGAAGAATGTACAAAGCAATGTAAACGCAGTGTCTCTTGTAAAAAAAGGCTCATTTTTGCACTACTAGCTTAGGTGTGCAGAAAATTCGAAATCGAACAGCATCAAGTGCTGTACTTTTCGGAGCTTTGCTCATGCTGGGACGACACAACCCCTGAGATTGCTCTACATATATTGTTCAATCGCAATGATACGTAAGTACCATCCGTTGATACCATTGATATTTTAAGTATTTGCAGGAAAGGATGGTTTATCAATTGCTTGATCATGATATCTGATACTCAGGGCTGAATGTTATATTCTACGTTTGCAGCAGTGTGGTTCATGAAATCTATAGAACTGGTTCGTCGATTTTGTATGACTCGATACCACCAGTGGATGTAAGTGTTCTTGTTTCCTATACTATGCACCTTTGTCTGATATATCTTCATCGTCTGGATGACTGGAAAAGCTCCAGCAGACGGTACTTCCTACATCAATTCCCATATCCTTGGTGAAACTATCATAGCAACGACAGTGCGGGCCCTGGGGAAAAAGATATTAACCGACAGTTGGAGTGATCTCCTTTGGGATTCAACTCTTTAACCATGAATCCTTGATGAATCCGTCCCTTTTTCTTCCTTTCTGGTACCCAATTCATCAGGCATCTCTTCCTTGATTCACGGACATGTTGGGTCTTCCTAAGAACCTGATAAATAGGTTTGAACCTCTTCGTGTTGTTTGCTAGCTCCCCCTTGCGATATTAGAGTTCTTGCATGGCTGTCTCTCTAACTCCAGAAGAATTCGTTACACATCTTGATGATGCAAACTTAGTATCGGTACTCACACTACTCCTTTCCCCTCTGAGTCTGCTGAACATCGTCTTTGGGGTTCTCTCATAGTATGTCGTTGGTACGTAACTTCAGTGGTACTTCCATACCTTACACCCATAATCACAAACCAAAATAGTATCAGGCGGTGTGCTTTTCCTATACGACTGGATGCTCACACTCCCAGTGGAGCTGGATGTCGTCTGGTCGGAGAAGCTACGACCTCTGAATGTGCTCTACATCATCCAACGATATATGCCATTTATTGACACGATTGGCATTTCATTTGCAGGAAAGGATGATGTATCGATTGCTTCAAGATAATATCTGATACTGAACATTACTTACAGTGATCTTTGCGAAATTTATAGAACCGAATACATGTCGTATCCTGTATAACACCAGTGCTTGTAAGTGTTTTTGCCTCTTATATGCTCGCTTGTCTGACGTGTCTTCACCTCGAACAGGGATGTATATTACAGGGATACTCCTAACAGAAGGTACCTGTTGAATCGATTCCTCTTTGGTTTACTAGGTACTTATGTGACGCTATACTTAGTTGTCTTAACAATGCGCACCTGGGCACTATGGGGAAAAGATATCAGATTAACTGTTAGCCTCACGATCTTCTTCGTGGGTTCCTGGGTGCCCAATTTTTACATCTTTCATCTCTTCCTCGATTCACAGTCATGTAGGTCACGCTTACAGTACAGGGTACTAATCAATTCTTGAATGTTCATTCATCACCCCCTTCCTAGATATCGCTTCTCCAATCCCGCAGATTGGATGTGTGATACTGGGTGGTCAACCAATATTATACTTATGTTGGGTGATCTTGATGGTTTACGAAGCAGGTCAGTTGATGTATGTTCTTGATATGGTTTCAGTCATTCATTCATGATTCTTCATTTTCAGTAATCCTGATACTGATGTTGATACCTGGCCTTGCTTATTGTGTGTTGTTCTTTTCACTCTCGAGTTTCGACCGTGGGTTTTGTAACTTGTTCTCATGGCTTATATGTAGTCCGCTCAGGAAATTGGTCAACGGTGACCACCGTAGTGTACCGAGACGGTGGGCCTAACTACTTTAATCATGATTCAACTGAAACTCTTTGATTTCCAGGTATCACTTACTACCTGTTTCTTTTCGGTAAATATATACAACTGTACCCCACCCTTCCATTGCGATACTTACCATCCATCAACATCAGGGCTGTCAGCAACAAATTTGCTCACTGTTCTACTACTGCCAGTGAGTGTTTGCATCAAAAATTGTCATCTCAGCTCATCGACTCTCTGGCAAAGCATGATCTCCAGAACCTTTTCATTTCGTATCAGCGAGTGATGCAAACCATGCTGACCAGCAGAGCCATCCTCCATATGCGAAGTCAGGCGCGCAACGCCACGCGTAACGTCAAAGTGCTCCCTATTTGAAGACTCTTCCGGGACATGAACCCATGAACCTTTACAGATTTCGACTCGGATTAACCTCAAAGACAAGGGAGTTGGACCTGGATTTTTATTTTTATTACTTGGACCTCGAATAGCTCGATTCTCCCTAGAGCACCCTCTGGCAGTGGTTTCACTTTGTGAGATTGAGTTTATTTATTTTCATGTAATAAAAAGTCGTTTCACTTTCAAGTTGTGTTTTGAGACTTCCTCAGTAAACTTGGCTCTGGGAAAGTATCGGTAAGTGGGTCTGGCTGTAGAGTGGTGTGAAACCACTCCCTCAGACAGGGACTGGAGTTCAAGCCTCTGGAACTTGGGCAAATTGGTCGGTCCTGATCTTGTACTTAGTCTCCTATAAGCAGACTCGTTATACACTGACGATACGTACGTATGTGTGTATCTTGTATCCGGTCCCGGTCCCGGTCCGGGGTTCGTGATGATCGACGGATCGTCCCAAAACACGTAAAAAATCTTCGACGACCTTTCACGGATAACGAGTTATCTTTTGTTCTGAACTTCGCATCGGTTCTTCTGGTAGCAACGTGTCGATAATCTTAGTTTCGCCGCCTCCCGCCTCATGCCCCCAAATGCCCTCAAGCGCTTGACACCCAGCTAAAGCTAGAGGATTATATGCGAGATTTTCGATGTTCCAGCGCTGAACGCTGAGCGCCGAGGGAGCGTAGAAACTCGCTGCAGGCAAATCTGTTACACAGGCTGTCATCCTTCGGAATGCTCTCATGAGCTTATGATCATAGGTAGAGGCCTTGCAGAAGAGAGGCATACCAGCACTCGCTGGAAAAAATGAGCAGGTTATTGGAATAGTGGGGGATATCTTCGGGGTGTGTATCCATTCCTTCCATCTTGATACTCCTTTCTAATGTTGGTACGCTGCAGATGACCGAGTTCGCGTGAAACATCGCGTTATTTTAATTTCACCCGAAACTGCTGTACCGACACTATTTCACGAGAGCTAGGATGTTCCAGAGCTGTGTTGAGCTTGTCATTGACAAAGCTCAGTGTGCTATCCGTAGTATGTACGCACAGCTTGCACGACTTTCAAGTGGACTCCTCACCTTGCCCGAGGATAATACATAATATGGTTGTCTCGAACGCAACGTATAATATCGCGCTCTCCGTCCCCGTTCTTTCTTCTTCCGACTCGCGAATAGTCCCGGGTCTCACCGACACGGCTGATCGTCAGTCCAAAATCCATGGTCCAAGCCACCCATCGAATCGGTTCCCGAGTATATGAAGCAGCGATTCCCTAACGCAATTAGAGGCTGGTTTGAAAGGATGACGGGAGAAAAGCTGAGAAAAGCGAGACCTTGCGAATATCTTGTACGAACCCAGGTGTGTTATTCCTCTATTCCTTCTGCTCAAAGAGAATTCACCTATTCTAAAAGGTCTTATTGTAGAATCATCCAATTATGTATGATAATCTGGCTATTATTATTGGTGCTCATCGTACAAGAGACTTTACGAACCCATCGATGTGATTCTGAACGTGTCAAAAAGAAACGACGGGATCGAGCCTACGATATCGCCTGCTTAATAAATTTTGTCTCTGTACCGCGTTCATCTACTATCTTCACAAGTAATCGAACACAATCAGCGTAAAGAAAAGGGCATCATGAATACATGTAGATCACCGGTGCAATCTGGAAAATCTCCTCGTGTACAAGCGAACCTTATGCGCGGGGGGTCTTAACGTTTAACCTTGACCGAAAGCGAGTTGGGTGGATCTGGTATGGTTGACCGTTGGAAGAGGAAGAGCGTTCCCTCTTTGGAGCTATTATGGTCCTGTGTCTCAACTACACCTGCTTTAACCTTCGCCCCCTCAAAACTCGAGAACCCGTCGCTGCAGGGTTTCTAGCGTCTCTGTAGTTATTCTTTCGCCGACCGTTACAGGACGGCGACCCTCGCCGAGGCTGGCGCCGTTTTCAAACGGCGCGATCGACTTTTTAAGACACCTGGCGCATTTCACGTCCATTTCATCATGTTGCTAAACGTGTATACTTTGGCCGAATCACTCTGCTTGTCAGTCGATGTGGACCCTTCATGGACTCGCCATGAGTTTTTCCATTACCTGCAAACGGTTCAGGCCAGGACCTGGGCCAGAAATTTGAAATCCCAGGATACCTATTCGCTTTACCATGTGCGTGAATTCACTGACAAGACGTGGTTCGCTGACCGTTCGATGCTCTTAGGTCCAACCTGGCCGCTTCGCGATCCCATATGCGCTAACAGACATTCTCCCGTTCGAACGTACATTAAGCCAGCAGCCGTTAGACTACTTTTCTGCCATCGAACCAAGTCAAAAGCTGACAGAGCTATTCGCGGGGCCAACCTACAATGTTGATGATTTACACTTGATGATTTACACTTGATTGTTATGGGTAACCGCTCATTCTATTACTGTTCTCTTCAGCTAAGGACTTTTTTATGTCTTAATAGGAGAGTACCTTCAATCTCATCTGTGTGTATACTGCACAGACTTGAAACGCATTGAGTGTCTCTCAGCCAGAGATCTACCTGCAGTCTGTACTTTATCTGATATCGGTGAAAAACTCGGGATGTACGTAGTCCAATCTTTTATAAAGTAAGCCAACATGTCCGCTCCACAGCTGTTGCTAGACCATTGCTATCAGCCCCCCGCGCGAAGCACCGCTTACGATAAAAGAGCACTTTCTTCGCTTGATGTGAGCAAACTGGAAGCAAAGGAATGGCACACAAGATTCAATGATGTGTACCCATTTGGGATTGTACTCAAACATGATGTCCGATATAGTTGCTCCGCAAGGTGTGAATCAATATAACCTATCCTTTCTGTGGTTCTGTGTCTCATTCGGCTTTCTAGTCCCTGATGTTGACGAAGGTGATTTAGGTCTTGCCGCCTCTGGCAGTTGACAAACTGTTCATAGCTCGACCGACAAAACGTGCACGGATTGCAAGAGATGAGGAGGACTGTATGTTGGGATTTGGCTCTGTTCTTGATGGTGCTTGCTGATACTATAGTATTGTTTTCTTAGCGTCCTCGTTTCTTGTGCGTCTACACAACAAGCATAAACTCTCACAGAAGCAGCTTCCATCTGTCGAGGGATTGCGAGCATTTTTTTATACTCCCTTGAAGAATCAGAGAAAATACCAATCTCCCAAGAGCTATTTGATCATGCCTTTTCTCGTGGAGCGAATGATATGTGTACCAAGAAAGAGGTTTCAGCTGTGTTCAAGGTCGGCGATGTTGGGCCAGCCTCGGTCCCTTTCATACGCGTATTGGATGCACCCAATCTGTCCTGTACAGAAGCCGGATATCACCACTGCTGGGATAATAACATTCGCAACATCCTCCAGGTACTCATTCCAGAAGGAGAGTGTGTACGCCACTCTCACTTCCACTCAGAGACACGCAACAGCCTCCCGGATTTTGGTTACCTGATTAACAAGCGTTGCGTTTTTCAAGGCGAAGAAAAAGGGCCAACAAGTCCGGAGATCCCGCAGTTGAACTTGTACAGAACACTGTGTGGGCATATGACTCTGCCCCTTATATTCTGGGTTCATCATCATCTGCTCATCTGAAAATACCTTCTAACAATGGTTGATCCAGGCTATTATGCTGACAAGACTATAATCACATTTGTTGCACTTGTCCATGAGAATGGGAAAACACGGTGTATCGGTCTGAGCGAAATAAATCTGAAGTTCATTACTGACCGAATCTCTAACCTGCAGAGGTTAATCAACATGTGCTCCATTCTTCCCCAACTTGCAAAGATGGTGCAGAAACCCAGTCCTGAATATGCAACAGTTGAGAAGTACGTGCTAATGACTGTGTGAGTATGGTGTACTAACTTTTCAAGATATAATTCTATTATCTCGTTTGTGAGCGCAAAGCTCGTTAAGAAGATCTACACATGTAGCGATGGATTCCCTCCGAGAATTGACGGTCTAACTAGAGTCCAGCATCTCAAAACAGTATACCGGCTGCTTAAAGAAGCAGATGTTCCGAATACGGACTCGCTTGTCTCTGCCAAAGACAATGTTGTCTTCCTGGAACCTATTGGTCTTGCTGTGTCACCGAACACTGTAGGCCAGCTCAAGGAATGTATACTCTGCATCTTGGATGCCCTCGTAGTATGTATATTCTACTTCCTACAGGCGGTCATATTGACAAGGTTTACCACGCAGAAAGCTCATGAAATCCCCCTCTATCATCGGGATATACGAAAGGACAATGTCCTCCGGTGCATTGACGATGAGTCGAAGTGGTTCCTCATCGACTGGGAAGACGCAAGTACAACACCAACATATGCTAGGCCAACTTTTTCTCGGTTGACTCACAGTCCCGCCATTCGGGAAGACGGTCATGGGCGTGAGGTGGATATCTGGGGCGTAGGATACCTGATCAAGAATGACAATGGTCCAATTCCAACGGAGATCCGAGACCTTGGGGCCCGTATTTGCGACGATTCTCTCATTTTGACGGCGCACGAAACTCGAGAACTCGTCACTGCAGTGTTTCCAGCGTCTTTGTAATAGTTCTTTCGCCGTATATCGCCAACCATAATGTGTATTATGAACATCTCATAAAAGCGTGCCCATAGTACCTATTGCTGCTGAGCAGAGAGTGTCGACCAGCCTCCTGAACATGTTTTCTTCCTGTGCCCGGGTATGAGGGACGGCCGGTATCTATGTAGATTGTATCTAGGAAAGTTAATAGAACAGGGCGCACGCATCCGTGTGTAACAGCCCCGTCGACTCCTACATGGGACGGTGTTTCTAGTCAAGCAACTCAATATCTTGCTTTTTTCGTGCCGAACCAGATAAGTCGCGTTTGTAAAAATGCTGTAGAAAATGCACGTCATCGCCATACCCGGGAGCAAGTCGAAGCAAGTCGAAGTCCCAAAGCAATGACGGCTCGCGCGCGGCGTGTTTGAGTAATTTTGCTTCGAGGTCAAGAGACGAGATTGGACACAAGTATATGAAACTCGACTGGGTAGCTGGTAAAGCTAAACGGTACCGAAGACGATCTCCTTGTGAGAAAAGCCCTAACTTTCAGCGAGTTTGTAGTCAGCAAACCCAAAACCATCACTATAGCTCTCTCTTCATGCTATGTATAAGTACTTCTGTAGAGAGTAGGACTTATCTCCGCAGCTGGTTTAGATGCTGCTGTTCCCGCCACTCCTTTCCAACCTCTGCAACGAAATCTCCTACTCGATTCCAATAGCCGTGTTGCGCCGCAGTATCATCTGAAGAGCATAAGAAACCCACAGATCGCAGAGAATGAAGAAGCCCGGACTCACTGTGTGTACCTGAAGGGAAAAGAACGAAATGACTTCTCTCTTCTTCGACTTCTCCCTTTCCTTCCTGAGATGTTGGCAATGGGGCTAGCCCGAGCGTCTTCCTCGTATGCGGTCGTGCCTCAAAGACTTGACGGAGGAATTTCATATGTCGTGGCGGTACCTAAGAACAAGCCGACGCCAACGTTAGCTAAGTGAAGAGAAGATGGAGAAACGATGAACGATGGGCATACCAATTCATCCGACTGTCCACTCAACAATAATACATTTGTCTCTCTCGGTATTCCCTTATATTCCTTCCCAAGACCTTTTCCAACTCTGGCAATCGACCCTCCGCCACTGTCGAGTACTTGACTCGATACAAGATTCAAAACATCATCCGCCTTTTCCAAACGTTCTTGGAACGCTGCCTTTGTTTTTGAGTTGTCGTCCTTTTCAGTCACCAGTCCAGCAAGTCTATCCTCTACACGCGCCTGCGACACTACATCGGGTGTACCAATAACTTTACCGGCACTCTCCCATTTTTGGTGAACTAGAAACTTGAATGAACCGAGGAGAGGTAAGACGTGTGGTACGAGAAGACGGAGGGATAGGAATGTGTTTTCGAGGATGATGCCTGCAATCTATGCAGGTAGGTTAGTACTGGTTATTAGAAGATATGAGAGACGCCTCGTACTTCTCCTGGGAACCGACTGGTCAGATCAATGGATAGTGCGCCTCCAATGCTTTGTCCATAAAGAATCTATCGTCAAGGCATAAACCTCAGAATAAAGATGGATGAAAACATGACAAACGTACGATAGGCGTATTCCTGAGTCTACTATCGCCTCTCACAAACTCTAACGCAGTGACAGCGTCGATTGCCCAACCACTTTCCGATGGTGAGCCAGTAGAATTTCCATATCCACGGTATTCAAGACCTAGCACATTGCAACGCATAACCTGTTGGAACATCATCCCCAGAGGAATTCTGATAGAAAGTCCAGTCAGTTTGATGTACTACTTTGGCCAGCGTGTCTTACGCACCTGTGGCCCGCGTTACCTCCATTCCCGTGAAACATTATGATAGTAGGCCTGTGCGATATCAACTATACACGCGAATTCTGAGCAGGAAGTCAGGCAAAAGAATGAATATCTACACATACTTCGTCGTCAGGCATGTTTGCGTATCCCATTTCAGTTGCCCCCTCTATTGCACTTATAGGTACTATTGGTAAATTGCCAAATTTCGTAGCCTGGTTAATGTTAGTGGACACCAAAATGTAGTGTGGATGCATCACCTTTGGAAGATCCTTCTTCTGCGGTAGTAGATAACATCTCAATGTTTGCCCGTCTTTAGTCTTTAAATCCAACATTTCATGATGAAGACCGTATGATGCTGGGGTGGTTGGGGTTCCGTCGTCGTCGCCAATCTTCATATACGCCGATGGATAGATTAGATAGCCCTGGCCGTAGTAAAGTAGACCTGCTCCGAGGGTTCCAAGCCCAGCTGCGGTGGCAAACACGCCTTTGAAGATATATAAGTAGTCTTTCGGACCCAAATTTGTAGTGCAGACCTTTCGCGAGGCTTTCAAAACTGGACATAGACGGCAAAAAAGAGGACATTCCGGTGAGAAGTGGATGTTTAGTTAATTATCAGGCAGAAGGCCTTGGAGCGTTGTAGTACAAGTTGTAATGTGAGAAGCCGCCCATGATGTAACCTATAATCCTGAGCGCTTGTCGCCACAGTCTCTTGTTAAGTAATTCAGCATGAAGGATCGCCTCACCGATGCCAGTATGTTGTATCTATCCTCACAAGCCAGATCGTATCTAATGAATCTACTCTACTCCAGATTTTCCTCGAACAGCAGATAACCGTGTATACCATCTCGGTATAAGGCCTGGAGAAATCGCTAATCGAATAGCAAGTCGCGTGTTCCATTACAATTCAGATTGACAGTATTTAACGCCCTCACAGGTTACCGTCGGCTCACCTTCTCGAGCGCTCGTAATCGCGAGTCATCTCGATGATATACCGAGAAAATTTAGACTCGAAAGCGAAAGAGGCTTTCAGACCATTACTGGCAGGTACAAAGGTGTGTTCAAACAAACGCACCATGTAATCACGTCGTATTTATGCATATCCTCACTCCAGGCGTACCCGTTTCCATTATCTCTATTGGCATGGGTTCGCCGAATATGGACTTTTTTGTGAGAGAAACGAGGGAAAGTATTGCGGGAGATATGGCCATTATACGGTATGTTCACATATTTCCATTACCTATTGTAACTAACTACATAACATGCCACATGTACAGCTTAGGCTCTTGTGGTTCACTCAGTCACACAGCCCCTGTTGGATCCTGTGTTGTACCAATACAATGCGTTGGTGTTACACGAAATGTTGATTTTGACTTTGGGAACCCCGAGGATCAGCAGGAAGACAAGGCCTATTTTATCAGCAAACCAGTACGTTTCTGCCTGTTTCTGCACCCTCTAATAAATAAAACAACGATTGGATGGTTCCTTTTTGCAGGTACCTGACGATCCTGAACTGCATCAACTTGTGCGTCTTCCTGTTCCCGAGCATGATAACTCCTTATCGACGTGACGGTTATTTTCGCCGAACGCCCAGGTCATCAAAGCCCTTGAAAACGCGCGACCGCCCGAAGATCAAACCCCAATCGTAGGCGATCTAGTGAATGCAAGCGCCGACAGGTCAGATTTTGCTTATTTATAATTATAATGAATACTATTGACTCATCATACACGCTCATTACTCAAGTTTCTACTCTTCTCAAGGGCGTCTGACATCTTTCCCAGATCACAACGGCCATCTCATAGAAGAACTATTGCAGAATGTAGAAAGTTTGGGTACACTCGAAGTACACGATTTCCTTGACATCACGAACCGCGTTGATCTCGTTTAGATGGAGACTTTTCACCTTTACCATCTGGCCAAATGTTGGAACCGCCGATTGCCTTCATCTTCCACTGGTGTGGACCTTTCTCATCCTGGACCGCCTTTGACAACGGGCCCTGTTCAGCCCGTGACGCTACCTGGCGGTACACCGCTCTCGCAATCTACTGCAACAGGTTCCGCTCTGGTGACTCTGGCGGACTCGAGAATACACGTATCCGCTGCTCAAATGGTGTTCGCGGCACGTACTTCCGCAAATCGGGACTTCATTACACCCGAGAAAGTGAAGCTGATCGAGGAATGGACTGGAAAGGTGGGTCCTATCGATTAAATGGTTGAGACACGCTAATCATTTCTGGTGGTAGGGTGTACTTGAGGCCCTAATAACGTATAATATCCCATCTGAGGTAAAAGTTCGGCCGAATTACACGTTATGATAGCCATCTTAATTTCTATGTTTGTAGCGCCTCCATCCGGAGGAAGGAAGCGTCTGGGCTACTTAGATATTCACGTTATAGAGAACAGACACAAACGGGGCGAAATTAAATTCGGAAATATAATCTACGTGCCGCTTCAGGCTATGACTTCGACATTTGCTATTGGGCCTGTTTTTCAACTGTCACTGTATCTTGCATGCATTTTTTCAACCACCCTTGACGCAACTCCGGTGGAAACGACGGCACGATCTCAGTCACCTTGATCATTGCTCCCTCTACCTCAGAGAAGTATGTTGTGTGCCATAACTTATGCTCTTATGTGTCTCTGCAGTAACTGCAAGCTAATAGTACTAGTAATATGAAAGGTTTCATCATGTTTTATTCCAGTCATAACTGTTGGATGCAAATTATACAGGTGAAGTTGAGAGTATATGTATGAGTAAGTCATAGTGTTTAAGGAATGAAAAGCGGGATGAGCTACACTTTACTAATGAGCGACAGTATCAAATAATGGAGATGCAAGAGCAAGGCAGGGTATTCTAAAGCAGGGTATGTATTGTAAAACTTGAATGATGGAGATTTGTAGGTTGGTTAAAAGTGTGCTGCTTGGCGTGCAATGTTTTGGTATGAGGGAATGGGAGCCGCATCTTCTCTAGTATACGAGGGGACTTGCCCATCAACTCGTATGTCTTCGCAGCTTTCCTGGTATGACGGAGCTGGAGCGCAAGAAAGAATTTCTGGATCGTTCGGGACTTCCCAAGGAGCGGGATAAGGCTCTGGAATATGGCGAGCATCATCAGGTATGACGACCGAATGGAACGTTTGCTGTCCCGTCCTACGGTCTATTTGGCTGTAGCGATAGTGGACATCGCTACCATTAAGCATGATCTGGACATTTGAGTCATTCACAGGAGAATTATGAGGTGTTCTACCCTCAGAGGGACTATTAAATCTTCTTGAAACTTGGTCTCGAGGTATACGTCGGGCTTGACTATGATAACTTTCTCGCGCATCGTAATGATTTGGGTATCGGTTACGAGGGCTCACGTCGGGTGATGACCTTCTAGAGCCATGTTGGCCCCAGGTCATCTCTGCTATATTTGAGCTGTAATGATGATTTGGGCCGCTGTAAGGTGCAGTTTTTAGCCACCGTTCAACACCGGTATAAGAAAAGATACTAACCTATTTGGCGCTGATGAAGAAATCTCATGAACGGTGCTTTGTACATCGATAAGGATTTGGTTGAACTGGTAAGTAAAAGGATACACACTTGTTGTTAGCAGCATCGTAGTATGTAGAGACATTGCCATTATGGGACCATCCCTGCCTTTGTGTATAAGGCAAAGATGGGGTTTCATCCCTGAGTGTTCTTCCTTGACTTTCTCGAGCTCGGTTTTCCCTTCGTTGGCTTCGTATCGGAATGGGGCGTCTCGACGACTCCACGTGAGTACTGGAGCTGGTGTCAGGATCTAAAGAGCTGCAGTTGATACAGACAACTGACGTGCGAGTGTGTGTCCGCCGCTCGGATTGTACGGAGCTGGAGCAGTGATATTCCTGGATGTAGTGGTTGCCCTCAATGACACGAAAGGTAGGCCCCCCGTTTGGACCGACGTTGAAAGTGACATTGGATGCTCCAGCGAAGAAGGTCATGTTGGGGGAGGAGATCGATTTAGACCTGAGCAACTACTTTCTCTTGCGTTTTAAGGGACTGTTTCTTTCTATAGGGCACCACGTTATGAGCGTTACAGCCTGGGTGCATGGTGATTCACAGCAATGGTGTATATGCATGAAATGGAAGGAACTGGAAAATATTCATAAAAAGAATGCAACACAGCAATGGTTGAGGCGTCTAATTTGTTCAATGCTGTTTTAAATTTTGGCGTCTAGAGGTGGCGGCGCCTTCTGCCATAAGTTTGCACTGCTTGTAAGTTATAAAGTCTGCCCAAGGGAGACAAATGGCGCCTGCAGAGCTTGCACTAGACAGGATAAGGTGTCAGGTATCAGATAAATGACTATTCGAACAGAACGGACCCGAATCGCTTTTCCCGGCATCTCCTGGATACACCTAAGCCCACATGCCCATTGCAGTCCAGCCCAAGGCCCCAATTGTACCAGTAGCTATTATTCAATTCGACGAGTCTAACGAAAACGACCGTTAAAGCACTAAACGGGGAACACTGGCTTCTAAGAATCCTCTTCCTTCGAATTCTTCCTACACCACTTTAAATCTTCAACGCGTCGCACTGCAAATTGCCAAGTTGGATATTTTGCCCGTCATATTTGTCGAATATGTACTGTAAAGCAAATACTTCGATCGGATTCGTAGTCATAGTATGGTAAGAGCAAGAGAGGAGGATTTTAGACGCTCATTTTGTGGTCCACTGACTCCATGTACTTACATCGACCTCAATGGTAACCCACAATCAACCCACAATAATGTCAATTCCGAGTCTGCTTCCGAGTTGGTGCCGCTAGAGCCTAGGATCTTCCTCCTTCGTTACAATACAACCACTGAAGTCAGGTGAATCAGAACTGAGGTGATCTGTTTCGAGCCTTTATATGTATCCACAAATGCGTCGAGCTTCAAGCTTTAGTATCGAACCTTGTTATCGACGCCAGAGCAGCGTCGCTCAAGTAGTATGTTGGTTTATCTCCCCTTCCTTTTCAGGTGATTGCTTCGAACGTTCACAACAGTCCAAAGTTTGAATCTGAAGTTTGTTCTGCTAGTATTACTCTAGCCCTTCTTTTTTTTGACATAGCTAACGGGTTTCAAGTCGCTCTGGAAGGCGCATCCACCACTACAGTGCCTGCATCAGTTACGGGGACATTTCAGCGAGAATCAGGCGATCCATCCGGTATTACCATTCGTGTCGTCGATATCAGCGACCCTTCAGGTCCTCGAGTTATTCAAACCGAAGATCCTCCGGACAGTGAACAATCTGGTTCTTTCCCAATTACTCTTACTACACCTGGGTGAGCGGAAATTTTATGCCTGTGTATACTACATCGCGGTATTCCTGATACGACTGCTCAGAGTATTCGCACTTCAAGCTGGGCCTGGAACGTAAGCAAGTATGGTTCTGTTACGCTTAAACCACACTCATAGGCGGTGAAAGGTCTACCGTGGTCGATAGCGATACAGTCACCGTACTAGATTCCACTGGCTCCTCGAATGGCAAGGTAATCACAACGAGTACGGCTTCGGCGTCGAGCCAGACGAAGGATACAAGGTGACTACAGCGGAAAGCCCCTTGACAGCGCTGAACTTGGTCCGTCTTCTAGCCTGCTCTCTTCATCAGCAATTGTGGCCTCAGTGAGGTTGAGCCAGTCTTCTAGCCAGACATCTTTACACACTTCAAGTCAAATCGTGTCGAATGCACCAAATAGTAAAAACAGCACTATTCCTCAGACTCTAAGCTCATCTGTGACATTTTCATCTACCTCTTCCAAAGGGTCTTCCAGCCCCCCACTTTCTCACTCATCTTTGGCCGCCCCATCCACCTTTTCGTCAGCCAAGCAAACAACCATTCCGTCACGAACCATCACTCCGTCGGCCACGCAAACCGCCAATGCACGTATCCATGGCCAAAGTGTAAGCACTGGCCGTGTAGTCGGGGAAGTTATCGGAACGCTTTCCGGAGTCCTATCATTGTCTCTCGCCCTTTTTCTTCTTTTCCGTTCCCGACGTTCAGTTATTTCTGCCTGGGCTAGCTCGATATCCGGAAATTTCACCCGTCGTTTCATAGGTCGCCGAAATAAATCGAGTCAACGTCCCTGGTATCGAGTCAGCGGGCACGAGCCAACCGTTTCTTTCGCCCCTATCGCTGCGACCGCCGCCCAAGCGCCTTATACTCCCCCAACAACAGTGCATTGGGTCCTACTATACCCCCAAAAGTCGAAATGTATTCTTTGGACACGACGTCCAATCACCTTGGTGGTGCGTTGATGCGTTATGTCAAACCGAGGATGATGGTCTCGGTTGGACAACATCCTGGTAACGAACAAAATGGTCTTATTAATCTCGAAAGAGGCGGTCACAGCATTGGGCATCAGATTCCTGGTCGTAATTCTATTCCCAGCTGTAGAACCTTTGATTACTTGCCTTTTCCCGGCATGCGACCACCTGAATCTTTGAGTAGCAACATGACAACTGCGGCGGAAAATCCTTTTGAATACCACCGATACCCAGCAAACTATGGGATAGGTATGTCTCTTTTCTTCAAGTCTTCAAGTATATCCATTAATTAGAGCTATAGGGCTGTTCCGCACTCATACTGGAATTACTACAAATAGCGAGTCTCCACCTCCGTCTTATGCTTCTCATTAGTGATTCCATATATTACACCGTACATCATACAGATTAAGAAAATACTCAAAAAAGCAGTAAAAACGTGTTGATAAATGTTACAGCTTGCTTCTTTGCTTCTTACGTAGGATATCTGCACTCCTACGCATATTCGTATATAGTACTTTGCCCAGTAAGTCTGGGACCTCAAGTGGTATCTAAGCCATAAATAGTCAATATGCGGTCCGGGTTCGTTACAGGGGATAAACAATCACCAAATGCCCACTTTCCTTGATGATGGTGGTCGAGGCAAACGTTCGTCCAGATGTAGGATCGAGTAGTGCTTCATGAGTGCGCTTGGGCCTAAATTGGGAAACACATATATCAGTATCTTTGATAGCAGTCAGTCAACGAAATGACGACACACATAAAGTCATGTATCCCGCCAAGAACGATATGGACAGGTTTTTCCCGACATGCAACATTGAGAGAGTGCACTGGCTTCGTGGCGCCTTCTGGATCTCTGTACATTGCCTGGGGAGGCGTTTAAGCGAGCTTGAGTGAGAGTTCAGGTGCTCTGGTAAGACATCACTTACCGCTTCTTGATCCCGCGTACACGCCAATGTCACGCCCAAGTACGGGTTTTCCAGGTAGTAGGATCCAGGGTGTGGACGAATACCGTGTTTCTATAGGCCACGTCAGAATGAGATGGACACGACATCTGAAAAAGACTTACAACGAAGATATCGAGGATTCTTGGATCCCACGATTTTGTGCGATCTCTTCTCTTGAGGGCTTTCATCGCCGCTGCTCTGTCCGGCCATACATCGCGTCGCTCATATGCGCCCTTAATTAGAATCATTCTAAGTTTATTCAAATGATGGGATCCCCCAGCACTAAGCATGGGATCGATGATGGTGACAGACTCGAAATGGATGCGGGGCTCCATTGTCTGTAGTAGGGCCCTGTCAGAGGAAAATATTAAGTTATAAAAATCCGGTGTAGAGAAAAGTAACATGCATAGTGTTTCCACCTAGGCTGTGCCCTATTCCATAGAGCCTACGGGATCGAAAGTCAACCTTTGCACCAAAGTTGGGGCCAGCATCAAGAAAATGATAGATTGCCTGCGCATACTTGTCGCAAGTGACTAAATGATAAACGTCCAGTCGGATTTGAAACGACGAAAGAGAAAGCATAAGCTACTCACAATTAAGATAGTATTCCGGAGTTTGTAGTATGCGCTCGTTAAGATGACCAGATGCCCCATGATTAGGACAATCCAAGCACCAGGCTTCCCGTATCTTTACCTCGGGGTTCTCCCTACTACAAAGGAAAATCCGCTCCAATGTTGGCTCCCAGGACTCTTTGTGTGATGCCGTCGAGTGTAATAGTATCAAAGTCCATGCATCTGGATCACTAGCATGAGCCTCAAACTCTGGCATCCAATAACGTTTGGCAGTTAGAAAAAGAGGATACCCATCGCGCGGTGGGTAAATCAGGGCTTCTTCCAGCATTAGAGAAATGTTGTAAGATATGTGAGGGATTGTCACTTTTTAGCCACAATGTACATGAGTAAGGGAGACATGAGCAAGGGACAAAGAGGCTTTTATGTATGTAGTGTACTAAAGACGCGAAAGGTGCACAGCCTCTTACTATATATATATTAGAATCTTCGAAAGGAAGGTCTGTCGGTTAACCCATTTGCCGGAATGCTTGTACAACGCCAGCCAGAACGTCGGGACTCGGTGCAAGGAGGTTCGATGTCGCCGTGAAAGGAGAATACACGAGACTACACTGCTATGGACTGGTTGCCTGGAGAGACATTATTTCTACAGCTTTTCAGCAACATTGAGAAGTAAAAATCGTGAACGAGAATACACTGGTTATGTAGTAGTTCCAATAGTTGCAGGTTTTCGCTCATAGATGACGAATTCAAACAAGTGAATATTATACTCCATTCAAGAAAAGCCACAAACAATTCTGTGAACGATTTGAGCGGATCCAGTATTAATAGTACGATCTGGTTTATTACTTTTGTTATTGTTGGATCTTCGCGAACTTCGAAGGGGTGACAACGGGGTGAAAACCGTTTGACTGGTGGACTAGAAATACTGAATAGCATGAGGAGCCATGGACGTTCGCCAACACTGTGCAAACCATAGATGAGTCCGTAAACGAAGACACATATGTCAGCGGGTAGTTGAGAGCATCTCGAGGAATAGGCTTTGCCTGTCGTTCCTTGTCAGACATATAACATCAGATATTGGTGTGGCAGTGAAAACGAAAAGAAGAAAATAAGCGCCCAAAGCCCCGCACCGTCGGACCTGCCGCTTTAGGTAGTGAACGTCGTAGACGTCTAGCTTTAGCGTTGAGCAAAGCTTGAGGACCGTTGCAGATTAAGCTTCAAGCTTTAAGGGTCCGTACGTGACGACGATATTTGAGGATGTCAAATTCGAATTTAACTATCCATGTACTAGTAGCGTCGATCAACTTGATGACTAGGCAGACTCAGCACTGGAGGTCCTCTTCTACTTGTAGAAATACTTTCTCTGTAGTCTCCACAAGCATTATTTAGCTTCCCAATCTTCTAATTGGATACTAGCAGACCCACATTAATGGAACATTATCCTTGTCAAACTCTTATGTCCTCATGCTCGATATCGGGAAGTTTTCTCGAACTTAAAACTACTTAGCACTAGTAACATGACTATCCGGGCGGCACATAATCCTGACATCCAGATTATATAGCCATCCAAAAAGATCTTTCAGCTCACGGTTCTTGGAGCAGCTGAGAAAAATTTACCTTTGCTCTCCTTCCAATCGGCAATCGGTAAGTCAATTCGCTTCGTCCAATTATCGAGCCTGTTGAGTCCTCTAAATTTCTTAATACGAGCATGTAGCACCCTCTCTCGGATCTACTCTCAATGATTTCCTAGCCCTCGCGTGTGTTCTCAGGTGTTCTCGCGAGCCCATTTTAAAACAGACGTTTGACCGGACGCCCGAGCCGATAAGATATGCTTATGGCAATGATTAGATTACATCGTATTATCTTATCTTTCGGTAGACTTCCGAATCACACGCTCTTTCTTCTGAGTCTGACTCTTCTTGATACCACTTGCTACCACGATTCCCCTTCTCGATTTTGATAGCTTCGGCTGCCACTGTCAACAGTCAAACTTATGGCAAGTACTCCCGAGTCTGCTGTGTCACCACTAAGAGAACCTCCTCGCAACGAGCAAGAGCCTTCAGATGAAAAAGGGAAAGTGCCATACAGCATCTACACCAAAAGAGAAAAATGGTTCCTCGTAATGCTCATCGCAGGTAGTCTCCTGGGACTAGCCAGACCTAATATGCACTGATGACTCTGACCACAGGGACCGGTTTATTTAGGTACATTACATTGTTGCCTCAATTTCTTGTTGCAACTTCCTTTGAAAACACCTAGCCCTCTTACTACGAATGTTTATTGTATGTTTGACAGTAATCTCCGAAACTACCAACTGAAAATCTAGTTCAGTCCCTGCTATACCTACCCTCTCTGTTGCTTTCCACAAATCCACAGAGCTCATTAACCTTACAGTTGCGTCTGACTGAATCGCTAATACCCTGATCAAACCCTATCTCACAAATGTTTAGGTGACAATGTATATGGTCTTTCAAGGAGTTTGTATGTGTCCATCCTCTCCTTGACTTTGGTTCAGCTGAGATCGTATCCATGTTATAGCGCCGATGCTTTTTGGGACACTGGCCGACTGTGTACATAATTTTAACTATTCCCTTATCAGGTTAACTAACAGAAAGGTATAGGTTGGAAGACGAATTATCTACGCATCATGTCTTTTAATTTTATCTCTCACTTGTGTCGGATTGGCACTAGTCCCAACTTCGGACTATTGGCTTCTTCTGGTTCTTCGTTGCCTACAATCTACAGGGTTTGCCACTCAGTCTATAATCTCTTCATAAACGATGTATCTGACGACGAATGTAAAACTAATGCTTATAGGTCTGCTAGTACTATCGCGTTAGGTGAGTGCAATGCATGTTCACTCAGCCTCTTTTGTCATAATCATTGTCTTAGGCGCTGGTGTGGTTGGAGACCTAGCTGAAGCGCACGAGAGGGGAGGGTTCGTTGGGGTGTATATGAGTGGACCCTTGGTGTGTCGATCTTACCATGACTCGGTCAACATCCTAAATCATAATTAGCTCGCACCAGCGATCGGTGAGTATTATGTACTCGCTTGGTCTCTTTTTTCGTAAACTATGGTCCTAGGCCCAATCATAGGAGGGGCATTAGCTGGAACCTTGGGGTGGAGGTACATTCCAATGCTGCTCTAAAACTTAGAAATCCGTGGATCAAGTTTATCAACAGGTCTATCTTCTGGTTCTTATCTATTTCCTCCGGAGTTGCTTTCGTAGTGCTTATCATGTACGTCCACTGCCAAGCAGTTCAGAAGCATTACAGTACCCCAGCTTACTACAACTTTTCGCATTTTAGATTCCTTCCGGAAACTCTGAGAGCAATCGTTGGTAACGGAAGTCTAACGACGTCTTGGATCCATCGTCCTGTAATCCGTGTCGTCGGTAGAGGTCGAGCTAGTACCGTCCAGGCACCCCATGATCGTAGAATTAAACTCCAAATGAAAAATCCATTCGTCATCCTCAAAAACCTCGACATTACGCTCATTTTCTTTTTCAACGGCTTTGTGAGCGCAGTCTACTACGCTGTCACTGCGACAATCTCGACTCTATTCGCCGAAGCCTACCCATTTCTCTCTGAAACGCAGGTTGGCCTGTGTTTCTTGAGTATCGGAAGCGGAATGTTTGCCGCGAGTTTCTCGTCAGGAAGAATACTCGACTGGGAATTTCGGAGAATTGGTAAAGAAGTGGAAAAGAAGCGAATGGAGGGAGAAAAACAAGGAGGAGAAAAGTTGAAAACTGGTAAATACGATGCGGATTATCCGATTGAAAAGGTACACTTCCATTTGGGGGCTTGTTCTCTGCAGGCATTAGACTTTTTACCCATGATTTCAAGGCTCGCCTCCGTCTCATACCGTTATTCATGGTCTTGTTCATTGGGTCGAACCTAGGGTATGGCTGGTGCATCCAGCGACAGGTACACATCAGTGGGCCATTGATTCTACAGTTTATTGGTGAGTCTTTGTTTACTTCGCCGTTATATGCTAATTGCGCATCTTGAAATTCTTATCAGTTGGCTACACCGCTATTATTGTGTTGAATGCAGCAGCGACATATGTGATCGATCTGCTTCCTGCTCAGAGGTACGAGTGCTCAGTCATTCATTTTCATATCTGTTCCATACTAATTTCCCTTAGTTCCTCCGTGTCCGCTTGCGTGAGTACGCTTCATATTCCGAACCATTCACCTTTTGACTTATCATAACCAACCACCACCATCAGAATAACCTCTTCCGGGGAACACTTGGCGCCATACTTGTATCAGTCATCGACCTTATTGCGAACGCGCTGAGGCCGGGGTGGACGTTTGTCCTTCTTGGATGCATATGTGCAGCTCTCACACCGCTTGTCTATGTAGTAATGAGAATTGGGCCGCACTGGAGGAATAGACGGGCGAGGGAGGCAATTATAGAGAGCGATAAATCGGCTAAATAAATTTCACTAGTCCTACATAATTCAAAGTATGTCCAGAAGATAGAAATGCATGATAGTATTTCAAAGCTTGAAGAACGTAAATAGGCAATACGTGGCACACGCTCAAGTACTTACAAGCTTTGACTTTAAAAAGGACCCATTTCGAGAGCCCTCTCAGAGAGAGCTGTGCTAATAATAACACGGACCGTGCACTGGCACTGGCAGAACCATGTACAGCAAATTTAAGCGCCCATCAGGATCCTTCTCCTAGTTTCTCTCGACTAGTACCACCAGTGGCACTACTGTGCTTCTGAGGTTGTGTTGTTTGTGTTCTGCATTTGATATTTCATGTACGCCATTTCTATCTGTTACTTCAATATCTGACGATTTCATTCAGCTCCATAACCTTACATGGCCAGCTATGACGATGGTCCTCAACTGGAGGGAAATTTCGAAGCTCTCATCCAATCTTTCGCTATGATTATTGTTTCTGAAATCGGCGACAAAACATTCCTGATAGCTGCCATTCTCGCTATGAGCAATCCTCGCCTGGTTGTGTTCGCTGGCGCCTTTGGCTCATTAGTGGTGATGTCTATACTTTCCGCAGCCATGGGTCACATACTTCCTTCCCTGTTACCGCGGCGCTGGACGCAACTTGCGGCTGGAATTCTTTTTCTGGTTTTTGGCACGAAAATGTTTATTGAAGGACGTCAGATGAAATCGGGAAACGAAAAGATTCAGGAGGAGATGAAAGAAGCCGAAGAAGAAATTCAAGATGATGACGCTCGCCATGAAGGCGTTGATGCCGTAGAGAGTAGTAATGGCTATCTTATCCCGATGGAAGTGGTCGAAGAGGGCCATAGCCCAGTCTTTCCGCGGGACACCACACCCACCCCTCGTACACGACCAAAACCTTCATTTGTGGAAGGTGCACGGAATTTCTGTAGCTTCTTTCTTGGCCCCGTTTTCGTCAAGGCTTTCGTTCTGACATTTTTGGGTGAATGGGGCGACCGTAGTCAGATTGCTACAATTGCACTGGGAGCTGCACATGTAAGTTTTGTTTCTCTTTCGAACTACCCTTTGTTTGACCTCCATCTCCATCTAGAACGCTTACCTCGTCGCACTGGGGACTATAGTAGGTCACTCCTGCTGTACCGCTGCTGCTGTCATTGGCGGCAAGTATGTATCCACCAAAATTTCTGCCAAGCATAGTACGTTCCATACCCTTCGTCTCGATCGCGGCAAACTAATAAAGGCTCCTACAGTCACTCTCGGTGGGGCAGTTCTATTCCTACTATTCGGGGTGCTGTACCTGTACGAATTGTTCACACATTCTACTGCGGACGATATATCTATACCCATTATCAACCATCCGGAAGACACCTGACGCATTCTAGTATTTATTGATAGCATTCCCAGAGGACTCTAATACACGTCACTACATATATGACTCTAATAAAGCTTTTGACGATTCTGACAAAACACCTACATCAACAGTAGTGTCCTCAGTTTGGTTCTCTTGTCTTCTCCGAAACCAATTTCGTCCAAGTACACGTCGACGCCTCCCTTCTCCTGAACGAACTTCCATACTTCGTCCACCACGATCTCGGGCGCTTCTAAATACCGTCCGTCCATACCAATCTCCATAACTTCGTCCATCATCGACGCCCGTACTCGCTCAAGACCCTGGTTGGACAAGACATAGTCTGCCTTGACGAGATCGACTGGTACACCAAGGATAAATAAGATGAGCATTATTACAAGACCTGAACGATCCTTTCCCTGCGTGCAATGGACGAGCACAGGGTAAGCTTGAGGATTGAGGTACACCTCCAATGCCTATAGATATTCAGTTACCCAGTGACTTACAATTGAAACCGAAGTGCTTACCTGCACAATTTCACTCTGGCAAAATTGTAGAGAATCTTTGCTCAGTCCAATGAGGCCTTTGGGACGCATCACATTGCGTCCCATAATACGTATTGCCGCCATACGATAACCCGTTATCATGAGCAGGATGAACCAGCTGCCCACAGCTCCTTTCTAAACGCGAAGAAAACTCCAAAAAATACAACACGCACATGGCTTTCCACCATTTCAGCTGCTTTATCAAGTTTATCTCGAACCTTCTCCCAATGAAATGGATTTTCACTGTGTCCCAATGTCGAACGCCACTGCCTTCTAGTCCAAGAACCTCTTTCCGTTTTAAATGTTCCGACTTGGTTCTCAAGTCTATGACCGTCTTCAAATGATACTTTTCTATCATGAGCTGGGCATCTAGTGGTGTAATCTCATCCAAGCGACCAGAACGAAACAGCAAGCCTTCCTGAATACGGAGATTGCTTCTACTGAAAGAATTGATGACCCTTCCAACATCGCGAAAGTTGTGCACACCAGTGAACGGAGGATTAATGATAGTGTCTGCCATAAAATTTTGCGATTTGAGTTGGAACAAGGTATAGACTCAGCCGGTAATCGGCCCACTGGGTTTGAGTCCGATAAGCGCCGGGTAAACATCTGTTGTGACTTGTTAGGGCCTGTTCAGCACCGATATCTGATCCGAGTTTTGGAGCTCGGGAAATGCGAGATTTGTTACTTGATGTGACTAGCTGTTATTTGTGTTACTTGCTACTGCTGATTATTGTGCATCATGTCTTCTCTTCACTAACAATCTTCAAAAATATGTAAAGTAGTGTTTGGAAACCTCCAATAGACCAAAATCTGACACTAAATGCCCTGTATTAAGCATGGAAGAGGCATGTTATGTAGGGTCAAATAACTTATCAATCACGCTGATAAGTTTTATAGTCACGCAAAATCACACGATGATATATCAGGGAATTTGAGCTCCAAAACTCACACAAACTCGGATCAGATATCGGTGCTGAACAGGCCCTTAATCTACTCACTCTGAGGCCGTTCATGTACTTCCCTGTTATTTACGGCTGCTGTAACTTTTGTTAAACTCCCTGGACCACTTGTAGTATCCGTGGAATCAAGCCCGAAACCAAGGTGTTTTGTTCTCAGAAGTCGATAACTATATTGAAGATGCTTTGGGGGGCTGGATTTCGCCTGGTGTTGTAGGACTCGCGGTGGTATAGAAGGACGACGATGGAACATGGAAGACTGAACGTTGTGGTAGCTAAGTCTCGCGGGAGATACGCTCGAATCAACAGTGCAGTTTACCTTTCGCCCTTCTCTTATTTTCCAGATATCGTTGTCACAAGGTCCTCAAATCCCAAATGAGAGCCTTTCACGTCAAACTTCCTGACACAGAAAGATATTTGTGGGTCGCAGTGGGAATTGGCGGATCCGTTTCAACGATAGGGTCATAGGGAACAATCCTCACATTGATCTTCCTCGCCATGATGCTGTAATTCTGTGGTAGGTTAATCGTCAAGCCGCTCAATTTTTGGTTCGTATTGCCCTCATCTATGCCTCTCGTATCTCTAATTAGATATCCGAACTGCAGCAAGTATCTCAGACTGACTACTGAGTTTCGAGAGACTTGACAGTAAAGCAAGATGATGTACGCTATCTTATCGTGCATCCTAGAAGTTCTGCAATGTTGTTCTTGCGCAGTATGTCAAGAAACACATTTTGCTTCAAAGCGGGAACTCTGGCTGGCTTTTATAAGGATAATAAGACACGGATATACCGTGGATCTCATTTCCCCGACCAAGGGCATCTCACTCGTGGACCTTGGAAGAGAAAAGGGAAAAGGCAAGATATGTCATCGCGTAATCTCTACCGGATTTCACTTGGTTTACCTTGGAGTTGAATCTGGGGACGTGTGCTCTAGCGCACGAGATTTCATACATAATCTATTCTATCAAGGCTTGTAGCCTATCGATTGGAACTTACGTTGCGGAAATCTCTTGCGACCTTGGTGCCGATTTAGATTGCTGTTCCTTAACAATGAATATCAAAAACCTCATCGCACATTAGTCTTAGATTTGTGTGGATCGCCCTCGACAGACTCTTCCAAGTCCGACGCATTTTACAAGGACTTCATAGACGAACTCCCCATTCGATATCTGGAGGTTATCAATGCATCTTTTGGCGAAGAGCTGGTCGTATGTGTATTAGTACTTCAAGCGGACTCGGAGGATGTCGATGATTTCAAACATCCCAGGAGAGAGCAGAAGTCTGGTCTCAACGAGTTTAAATGAAATTCTTATCCAGCGTTCATAGAAAGAAGGGCATAGAGCGTAGAGGAGTAAGTCGACTCAAGCTGTCTGTCCTCTTGGCCGAATTTACCGCCTCTCGACTAGTGAGATCTAGTAAGGGCTGGCCACAGAATCTGGGCTCTCATATTGAACGTAAGTAAATCGACGCCTCAAGATCTGGGCTGGATTCAAGCCTGAGTATTGTGGAGATGGATGAGGAATGCCGTTCATGCCAGTACCAGTTCTGTCCGAGCGCGGGTATGGGAGGGTGAGAGAATACCTGGGAGAACAAAAAGATATCGGCATTCCCAGCTGGCTTCGATGGCCTCTTCCCAACTTCCAGCGGCTTGATAATTCGAATACTTTAGTGCTTACATCGTTTTAATTAATTTAATTGAGTTCAATTCTCAATTCTCATACACAATTGAATTTCTTCTAGCCTCCCTACATATAGGACGCAGGAGGAGGTCCTGGAGCTGAAAGGCCTGCTAACGAAACAGTGGGGGAGAGCTGAGATTCAGTCGCATGAGTGTGAACTATTCAGGATGAAGTTATACTATGTACAGTTTTATTTTCAGTCATGTCCAGGTGAATTCGGAGTAATTGGTTATTATTGAAAGTCAACTCTACTGTACATCTACAAAGGACTGCTTGTGGAAAAGTCTTTACAAGCACAACTATATGAGGAGGTAGTCTCGAGAATCCAGACCATCTTTTAATGAGGAGGAGGATAGGAACATCGGAAAAGTATCTTCGGAACAATTATTTGACGGTGGAACGGTCTTCAGAAGCTCTAGGTGATCTAAGATGCCAGCTTTCAGGCTCACGGTTGGCATTCTAGAGTCTAAATTATGGGATCGGATTTTGAGCGCTGTTATTCAGAGCAGCAGCAATGCAATTGCGGTCAATGCCCTGTAACCTAGTTAGTTAGTTCAAGCCGTGTGAATGAAGAGAAGATCTCACGTTGATGAGACGATCATGAACGTGTCTAGAAGAGCAATATCAAGTTAGATTTCATTTGAGAAATTAGACGTGCGAAACCTACACTGGACAACCAAAAAAGCCTATACAACGATTAGACTCGAGAAACTACCAGAGACCTTATATGCTCACCGTCAACATGTCTATCGCTTCTTGAGGTGCATACAAATTTGCTACGACGAGCTGGCTATAAAAGTTGTACATGATCAGCCATTTCGAAATTCAAAAAACTAGAAAAAAAACGCATTACTTGACGGCTGTTGGTGTACCACTCAAGAAGATTGCGACAAACCGTTCTGTGAGGCTGGTTTCTGGTATGAGGCCTTTGGCCACAAATGCTTGCGTGAGGAATATACCTTGAGTTTAGATCGTGTTTAGATGTTTTGATATTTGAATTCGAGGTCAAAAGATACTCACCTATGACCGGAACCATAACCTCCTTCGACAATGTGACCAATATCATTGCCGTTATTGGTAGTGTGCTCAGTCGTTTCGGGATACTCATCCGAGCAAAGGATGCTCCAAGTACAATTAGTCCAAGTGGGATACACAAGCCACCAACAAAAGTCGCTATGGAAGGAAAATTAGATTCGTCTACACGACGTGAACAGAAAAATATACGTACCAGTCTCCATAATGAAATTCAGCGGCGGGCTTCCGTCTGGTCCCCTGAAATTAGGGCCTCCGCTCGCAGTAGCATCGGTGAATAGTGCCTTTAACGGTTGGATAACGGAAACAGGAAGGGAGATAGCAAGAGCGATTGTTACAGGTGTGATGATAACCGACATTGGTTTGACGATCTTGATAAACCACGAGGGGAAGATGCGTGCCCATTTTGATTGTGGGATGTTTTCGTGATTGACTGATAGTGGGAGTGTAGTTTCGGAAGAGTTGTGTGATTGAGCAGTAGCGGGAGAAGGGGCTGTTGAATCGGTTGATACGGGTAGGACATTGCGACAAGGGCCAGTGGCGGATAGCCTAGATACCCGGCGAGCAAGCCGAACGTCGGGGTCTACGCTGTCTTCGCATTGTGGCTGAGCTAGTCCGGTTTCTAGCAAGCCTGGGTTAGAAGACAGCGCCCCCTTTTCAACCGACTCCATTGAATGACGCTTTTTCGAAATCATCTTTTCCTTGATGGCCATTAGATTTTTAACTCTGTCGAGTCCGAACAAGGCGTGATTGTTGTTACCTGATTCTGCTCGTTGTTGGAAAAAGAATCTATGGATTAAGCTGCCAATAGGCTTCTCGCTCCAGGGCACACGCTTCATTGCTTCCTCGCCTTGTGGGATCTCAGGTAGAAAGTCCCATCTGAGTGAAGCAGCGGCTCCAAACACCCAGAAGAATATATGGTAGACCATGATAAATACAGAAACAAAAGAGATTCCGAGTTCCACATCGGAAGTACCATTGAATGGAGGGTGAGCAGTGACAGATTGGACGATGGACGTCGCTAAAATAAATAGTTAGGAATGGTGATATAACCCAAGAGTATTTTGAACCCACGTAGGTTACCCCAATTGCTCATCCCAGCGGCGATAATAATTCCCTGCCAAAAGTTTCTTGGCACGAAACATATCTCTCTAATTATTAGTCCAGACACAAAGCCCACGAAGATGTAGATCACAGCCAATAACATCAATGGCCCGATTGCGGATATGTTGGATGGTGTAAAGGCAGGAACAATGTTCGCGAAAATCAGGCAAGGTAAAGCTACATTCATGGTTACTTGAGAAGCACCGCGAGAAGCAACAAGGGGAAATAAACCCATGCGGGCGAGGATATAGCCTAGGAAGATGGTAATATAGCTACAAGAGGGATTGTTAGACATGCCCCGATAGTGGTGAAACAGCTTACGTCTTCAATAAAGGCATAACACCTTCATAGATGAGCAAACCAGCTGAAGCTGTAGCAGCCATTTTGTGGAACTAGGGGTAAGTCGGGCTTGCAAAAAAAAACAGAGGAACGGGACTTTATCACCGTAGCGGGAAGAGACGAAGTTACAACCACGAGGAGAACATGACCAGAAATGGGTGGGATAAAAGTTCTCGTACGGACTTGACTCGAGCTGTAATCCTTGGACAAAAGGGGATCGGAATTGTCGGACCGATAACATGTGGAAATTTGGCGCCCGTGGCTCCACAAATCAAAAGACTTTATTAAACAAGTGGCTCAGACTACAACACTCGACGACCACAACAACGTTGCATATTATATCGCCGTGCAAACCAGGTTGGCTTTTGTACGTCGTTTCATTCCCCAACTTGAAGCGCTTACGTACACGGCACTCTGTACGTAGGAAGGAAGGAATAACCGAGAGTCTGATACAGTCCCAACGAGGTCGAGGAATGGCCGGGTTCCGTGCAACGCGTGTTGAATCACCATCGATTTGTTTCAAGATTGTAAATTGCACAAACGTGACCGAATCGTTGGGAGTATAGGATCATCATTTCTTGCCTGGCTTCGTGAAAGTAAATGGTGAGTGCGGAGTACGAGTCTTGACATTATAATGTACAGCATGTTCAGAGACATCACGGTCTTCATTGTTGCCCCGAGATTATCTTATATCCTTAGATCTACGCTTCCGTCTCTAGTGTCGTGAGGACGTTCCTCTTCTCGTCTTCTCCCGCTATTTTACATTCATCCATCTTCTTACCCCCGACAGAAACGGTAAGGCATGCTCGTGCTGGCTGGTAAATTCTACCAGCTTTGACCAGTAGACCGACTCTCTTCACCAGAGGCATCCAAGCCATCTAAAGATTGGGCGCAGACAGTCCTTAGTTTGGAAACAAAGGAGAGACGGGTGCATGGGGCGTGTCTGATCTATAATGGGCACCCTGTGGATTCTGGCATTTCTACGAGTCACGGTCAGATAGACCCTTTTTTAGTCTCAATATATAAGGTTGACATTGCCTTCAGAAATGTCATTCAAGAGCATTTAAGATGCTATTAAAGCGTCTCAGCCTTGGTGCCCCTGTAGTTTAAACAATTCTTGGCGATAGATTCATCGCTACAAGTTTGGTGGCTAGTAGATTTACTCATTCATACACGGTCCCAATCTGAATCGTGACCTCGTCCTAAGAATTTGAAGGTCTCGCGGTTCAAGCTAGCTTTCCCTAGGCCAAAGTGCGGTTGTGCGACTTTGCGCGACTTGTATAAATTTCATTGACCGCTCCTAGTGTAGCTTCCTGCGGGTATTTCCAGATACATATTTCCTTAGGGGACCACTATATGGCCCCTGGGCCGTTTACATATTTACATAGCGGCGACTCGACATCAAGACATCAGTCAAAGCTGTATTGTGCTTACATTAGCTTTCCCCCACCTGACAGCCCCGCTGGCCTCATGGAAAGCATGCCTCTTGATTCTGTACATTGACGATCTAATTTTCACTTTTCTATCTTTATTTTTCTAACCTTCGTAATGATTCGCTCAAATTCTGATACCACAACCACAGCGACTACATTCTCTTCCGACAGTCCTTCATTGTCTTCTGCGCCTTCCGAGCCTACATCAGATGGTGAGTGGCTAGAAAAATCTCAAACCTTTCTGACAATTTTTTTTTTTGCAGAAACCCCTGACCTTGGACAGTTTACCGCTGTACTACGTGCCTGGACAGATTTTCAGCCTCCTCCGCGAATAGTCGCTCAACAAGCGCAAACTTTTTCTTCATCTCGTTCTTTGGGAAACACAACAACGTCTTCCAGTGATCTCCGCGAAGACAAATCTACAGTATGGTCACACAGGCCCATCGCAAACTATCTTTCTCTTTCTGACACCGTCAGCGTCCCAACCGACACTGATTCTACAGACCGAGACCGTCCGCGGACAGTGCAGATTGACGACGGAGATGACGAGCTCAGCGCCGAATACGATATTTATGACGATAATAACGCACGTGATGAATCCGACGAGCAGATGCAGCTTGGCATCCGAGAACTTACTCTGCAGGACGTTGAAGACTTGGAGCAACCTTCACTGGGTTATCTTGACGAAGCTCTCCAATTCATTGCCGCAGAGCGAGAACGATGGACTGCGCAACGAGAATCCGATGCTACCGCAGCCATGTTAGCAGGAATTGAACCTAGGAGAAAACGTCGCAGGAAACGAAACAAGACGCCTCGTGCTCAATCCACCACACGTACACCAACTGTCTCATCATTCTCGAGCTCTGTCTCCACTGTAATAGCAAACTTGGATGATGTTGATGCCCTCGCTGCGGATGCTGACGACTCGTCATCGTCTGTTGAACAGCAGCAGTCGAGTCCTCCACGAACTACTTTGTTCAACAGAGCTTCTCGTCGAACCCGTGGACGTCAAGCCAAGTTGCACCACAGCCGGTCGACGCCACAGCTCCGTATCATACGCCATGACGAGGACGAAGATGAAGAAGACGACTCTCAGTCTACGGATCTCGTCGTTGAAGACTCACCTCGAGTCCAACAGCTGAAGCTACTAGGGAAGAAGCTGGCAGATCTGTTCCCTGAGGATAAAGAGTACCTCCAGAAGGTGCGATATAACATCATGTCTGTACCAGCTGCGACTGGCCCTCAGCCACACCCGTTTGGCCCCGCGGGCTATTTCGACTCTTCTGCGGATACGGACCGAGAGAATAGTAAAAATGTTGTCTTGGGTGGGTTTGTCGATACTAGAGGTGACCCGCCAAAGAGGACCACAAAGGCTGATGAGAGGCTGATCCATGTCTTTGTTGATCAGTACGTTTTCCGTGTTACCTTTCTTACATCCCTGACATAGCCACCAGCTCGAATATTCTTATTGGATTATTAAACTACCTCCGACAACATCCACGGCAGCATCCTCAATATCGGGACTCTTACTTTAATGGTCCCCAGTCGTCCAACTCTACTGCCACGTTTGGAAACCCCGCCTCAGCCTCCACTTTTACTTCTCCTTACCCTAAACCTCCGAAACACCTCTCACACTCTGCCCTATCCCTCATCCTTGAACGTGGTCGGCCTGTTACTCGTAGGGTTCTGGTTACATCATCGCCGCTGTACCAACCTATGGAGAGCGCCGAGTATCTAGGGTTCGAGGTGAGGGTATTTGCGCGCGTTCCCGACACCGGTGACGGTATGGACCGAGAACGTGATCGCGAAAAGAACCTGAACGGATATGGCTCTGGGAAGCATATTCATCACCGAAGCCAAAGTAGCGGATCGTCATTTGGCACAACGGGGAACATGGGTTCCCCGTCAGGAGACTCGGCTCCTCCGACTAAGCGCCAGAGGAAGAGAGCCGGAAGTATGAACAACAATAACAGTTACAGTAATAACAACTATAACCATAATAACCGGAAAAACCATAGTCGAAAGATATCCGACAATACCAATACCTCGACCGAAAGTGAGCAAAATGGATCTGGAATCGTTGGAGTAGGAGGGGTGTTCCCTCGAGGTTTTCTTCAGGGCCAACATGTTTATTCACATTCTCTTCCTACGTCTCATACATCTACACCTCCTTTAGCCCTCGCTCCTTCCGTCGTAATAACTCCCTCCTCCGCCGGACTCTCTCCTGCTCCCCAACCCCGGATACGCTACCGCGAACAAGGCGTCGACGAGCTGCTTCAGCTCAAATTACATCAAGTCCTCGCCTCCATCGATGGGCATCCTCCCAAGGACAGCACCATCATTCTAGCGACCGGAGACGGAAACGTTGGTCAGTTTAATGAAGATGGGTTTTTGGGAGGTGTGAGGACAGCATTAAAAAGAGGGTGGAAGGTTGAGTTGTATGCGTGGGAGGGAGGGCTAAGTCGCGCGTGGAGGAGGGAGTTTGGGGAAGGAAGTGAGTGGGCGAGGGGTGAAGGGGCGTCGTTCAATTCGTCCCCCGGAAAGATGGGGAGGAAGGGAAAGAATGTGAATGGGAAATCGAAAGGAATGGATGAGGAAGGCGGACCCAGGTTTAAAGTTATTGGGATGGAGCAATTCGGGAGTGAGTTGGTGGAGATCTATTTTTGATGCTCGCAAGTGAAATGTATAACAATGTAAGCCCAGGTCAAGTGAGTTCCTCGGTATGTATTACGCTCTGTATGGGGCCACTCCTAGTGTGTGCTCTTTGATCTTCGTTGGAAACTGATATGTATGTATAGATAAATAGCTCTAAAGAAAATGTACTGTGTTGCTTATTGACTTAAAATACGTGTGCGTAGATTGTTCCGGCCAGATCATCGGCCAACAGCTAATTCTGACATGGACAGCTAGCATCTTTAGTAAGTAATGAATCACTCGTGTAAAAACGCACAATATTACACAAAGCGTGAATTACGTCGCACGAATGCATCAATGTTGTCTGATATATAAACCTGTGGGTTTGGGAACGACCTATGTTCTTCCTTCGCTATCTATCGGGCTAGTCCCGATATTATTTCTGTGGCCCTTTCATGACTGTCTCCCTAACCCCAGAAGAAGTGGTCAAATATCTTGATGATAGGAACTTGATATCGGTACTTCTCTTCACACTGATACTTTCTTCTGCGAGTCTGCTGAACGTCATTTTCGGGATTCTCCTAGTATTTTGTTGGTACGTAATTTTGGTTCTTCCAGTATCTACCCATTATAATAACCCCAGACCAAACAGTATCAAGCGCTGTATTCTTCTTGTATGATTGGGTGCTCATGCTTCCAGTGGAGCTGGATGTCGTCTGGTCTGCGAAGTCACAACCTCTGAATGTGCTCTATATCATCCAGCGATACATGCCGTTCGTCGACACGATTGGTATCCTATTTGCAGGAAAGGATGATGGATTGATTGCTTGTTGATATCTGATACTGAACGTTAGATACGTTTAGTGTCATTCGCGAAGCCTATAGAACCGAATACATGTCGCATTCTGTATACCACCAGCGGATGTAAATGTTCGTTCTTATGCCTTGCGAGCTTGCCTGATATACTTTTGCCTTGCATAGGGATGTATATCACTGGGATAGCCCTAACAGAAGGTACTTACTCGTTGAATCAATTCCCATATCCTTGGTTCTTTGGTCCTTAGATACTCATGCAAAGCTGTAGTTGTCTTAACGATACGCACCTGGGCACTATGGAGAAACGATACCAGATTGACCATCGGCCTGATGATACTCTTTTTGGGTTGCTGGGCACCGAATTTTTACGTCATGCACCTATACCTCGATTCACAGACATGTAAGTCGTGCTGTACAGGCTTGATTTTTTCTCGGCCGTTGATCTAGATTCCATCTTAGACATTCCTTCTCCACTACCGCAGGTTGGATGCGTGATTCTAGGCGGTAAATCGATACTGTTCTTGTGCTGGGTGATCTTGATGGTTTACGAAGCGGGTGAGCTTACATTTAATACGTTTTCTGGTTCAGTCACTGACGATTATTTCTAGGGATACTGATACTGATGTTGATCCCAGGCCTAGCTTTTTGTGTGTTGTTTTTCCCACTCTCGACCTTGGCTTTTTCTTAATTCCCGCCTATAGGGTTGCCTCATATACTCCACTCAGGAAACTGGTCAGCGTTGACCACCGTAGTGTACAGAGACGGTAAGCGCTAGATATTTTAATCACGATTCGACTGAGGTTGTTCGATTTCCAGGTATCGCTTACTACCTGGTTCTTTTTGGTGAATACCTAATAAATGTGCCCTTTCCGTACTTACCGTTCCGCCAGTGTTGTCAGCGGCAAATGTGGTCACTGTTCTACTACTGCCGGTGAGTCCTTGCATCCTCGAACTTGACATGTCCGTTCATCCTCTGGTACAGCATGATCTCGAGAACCTATTCACTCCGTATCAGCGGG
Source organism: Rhodocollybia butyracea (assembly GCA_015501585.1). Lineage (NCBI taxonomy): Eukaryota > Fungi > Basidiomycota > Agaricomycetes > Agaricales > Omphalotaceae > Rhodocollybia > Rhodocollybia butyracea. The sequence goes on from JADNRY010000079.1 coordinate 68,567, forward strand.
TGATGCAAACTATCCTGACCAGCAGAGCCATCCTCCATATGCGAAGTCAGTCGCGCAAATCACCAACACTTCCAGTCTTTGTTACATGATTTCTGATTTAAGTAATTGCCGGCTGTCAAGAGATAGGAAAATAAAGTCGACCCCGAATGCGCCGAGATCTGTTCTATACACACACATCCGTACGGATCGTCAGTGTGTAACGAGTGTGCCTATGGGAGACTAGAGATCTGTAGATCTGTACTGTATCTTCAAAATAATCACACATAATCTTCTCAAAAATGGACTCCTCAGTTGGCTCTCACAGGGACTATAGTAAGTATTCTCTCCTTCTGGGGAAAACAAACGAAGAAATTCAATCATTCTCTTCTACCTGAAGAGCACACCTCACTCCAGTCATTATCCAAAGATTCAGACCACAACCGTTCTAGCGAGTTTCCATGACGCCATCTCCGAGGCTCAGCCTATAAAAAGCACTGATTTAGGGTTTGAGGTGAGTGTTTGCACGACCTGACGGCATCACTATGGCCTGACGTATTTCAGCGTATCTCTCCATTTCTGGAAAATGGTTGGAAAACTGGGAAACAGCTACTATAACACAGGTCGTCGTTGAGGACACCTTAACAGGAGTCTTTCTATGGACCTAATAAATAGGGTTGGACCGACCTTTTGTTGTTTGCTATATCCCAGCGGTATTTAGTACTTTTTTAGAGTTCTTGAGTCATGGCTGCCATCTCTCCAACGCTGGCACTGGAAGAGGTGGTCCAACTCCTGGATGATAGGACATTGACATCGGTACTTGCCCTGCTGTTTTCTTCTCGAAGTCTGCTGAACGTCATCTTCGTGGTTCTCCCCTAGTATATTGTCGGTGTGTAGCTTTGGTTCTTCCATACTAATCCTCATACTTAGAATTAAAAAAATCAAAACAGTATCAAGCGCTGTACTTTTTCTGTACGATTGGATACTCATGTTTCCAGTGGAGCTGGATGTCGTCTGGTCTGAAAAGCTACGGCCTCTAAATGTGCTCTACATTATCCAACGATACATGCCGTTCGTCGACACTATTGGTATTATACTTGCAGGAAAGGATGGTATATTGATCGCCTGATATTATCTGATACTGAACATTACTTCAAACAGTGACCTTTGTGAAACCTATAGAACCGAATACATGTCGTATACTGTACGCCACCAGTGGATGTATGTGTTCTTGCTTCTTATGTGCCCATTTGTCTGATGTGTCTTCAACACCTCGAACAGGGATGTATATTATAGGGATAGCCTTAACAGAAAGTACTCGTCAAATCAACTTGCATATCTTTGGTTTACGATACTTATGTGAAGCTATAGTCATCTTAACGATGCGCACCTTGGCACTTTGGGGAAACGATATCAGATTAACTGTTGGCCTCACGATATTCTTCTTGGGATGCTGGGTATCTGCTTTTTACATCAACCATCTCTTCCTCGCTTCACAGATATGTACGTCCCGTTTAGGGCGCAGGCTACTAGTGAATCCTTGAGCGTTCGTTCACCCTTTCATAGACATTCCTTCTCCAATCCCGCAGATTGGATGTGTGATATTAGGCGGTGAACCCATATTGTTCTTAAGTTGGGTGATATTGATGATTTACGAAGCAGGTGAGTTGATGTATATTTGGGTTTTTGGACTCAGTCTTTCACGGATGATTCTTTCTTTCCAGTGATCCTGATACTGATGTTGATCCCTGGCCTTGCTTATTGTGTGTTGTTTTTTTTCACTCTCGACCGTGAATATGTTCTCAGTCCCTGCCTCGTGTATAGTCCGCTCGGGAAACTGGTCGGCGTTGACCACCGTAGTGTACCGAGACGGTAAGGGCTGACTATTTTTATCATGATCCAACTTGACAGAGATTTTCAGGTATCACTTACTACCTGTTTCTTTTCGGTGAATGTCTACAACTGCATCTCTGTTATGATACTCACCATTCCATCGACATCAGGGCTGTCAGTGACAAATTTGGCCACTGTTCTACTACTGCCGGTGAGTGCATGCATCCTCAAACTTGTCACGTCGGCTCATCCTCTGGCGCAGCATGATCTTGAGAACCTTTTCATTTCGTATCAGCGAGTGATGCAAACCGTACTGACCAGCAGAGTCATCCTCCATATGCGAAGTCAGGTGAGGCAAGGTCAAAACGCTCCTTATAAGACTCTTTCGGGATAAGAACCTTCCCAGACTGTCGTTTTATTAAAGACAATGATTTGGACTTCATCTGAATTGCAATCTGTTAGATAGCGATTTTGGACATCTTGGACTTAGGACTTTGAACTTTGGACTTCATGGACATATATGGACAAATTATTTAACTTTGTTAATTAGTTTCCTGGCCCAGATATGAGCCCCGGCGCTGCTCTATCCGCACCAGGTATGTATTACACGGACTTGTATTATTTAGTTTTTTGACAATCACTGTTTTATCAGTACCAGACGTCTTCATGGTTTGATATACTGCTAACTAGTTACTCAATAGTTTAGATAACTCGATTCAACGTATAGTACCTTCGGTTCTTTTATTCTGTGTTAATGCTCGGAGTGAGTTTACTTATCCCTTTACTTGACAGGTAGAGTAAAAACGAAAAAGCTCTGTACTCTTTCTTTGTTAAACCTTTGAGGGAGGAGTCGACCGAGATATCCGGGCCGGTTATTATGTATCTGTATCTTAACCTTATCCCACTACCTTCTATCACTTGATATGGTGGAATACACAGCCTCGACGACTATTCTAGTCCACAGGACCTCCAAACCTTTACAGACTTAACCTTCTTTTATTTTTTTGAGTCTTTCTTTGGGATTGTCCCCTGCTGAACTCGGCTTCTCGAAGGCGCTAGAACAATAATGGAACTATGAGCGACAATACTAGTCGCTGTATCGAAAAGGTACTTGGAAGATGTCCGACAACTTGACCAAAAGTGGACAGGCGGATCTGGAATCGTTGGGCGAGGAGTGATCCCTGAAGCGTCCCGTTCGGGCCACCATTACGAGTCCTGAATGTATAATGAAGGCTCGTCCTTATGGCCGGTTTCGCGTGGGAATTTGTTCCCAATTAGGGTTGATCTTGCCCAAATTTGGAAGAATCGTTTCCCCATATTTAGAAATGTCAAAGCGCTTGACATGTGACTTTCTGATGTGCCCACTTCACTCATGGTATTTCATGTTACACAAAACTTCGCCGCATCTGATACCTTTTTACTCTTGAACTTCTTGCATCAAACACTGTTGTGGTTGCACCTCTAATGTGCAGATTATCGGTGCTGTACATTCTTTTCGCCACATGTGACACGGTGTTTATTCATCTTAATAATACTTCCATTTTTGTAGCCCCGCACTTTTCATTAGTGGTTGTTGCAGTGCACAATTCATAACTAGCCTCTTGCAGGACTCGTACCTGCCACGCGCTTGGCGCGGTGGCCCACACTCGCAAGTGGTTGGTTATTTGTCTTCCGAAATATCTGCACCTCTCTTGGCCCACCGAGCCGCCCCTTCCGTTGTAGCAAGGCCGTCATCCGGCGGATTCTCCCTCCTGCTTTCCAACTTCCGGGAATACGCTATCGCGAACACAGCGCTGATGGGCTCCGAGTCCTTCAACTCAAGAGTGACGAGTCAAGCCGCATCGAGTCCTTGACCCTATTAGCCTCCTGAGGAGGCTTGCTGTCCTCGGAGGAATGTACATCATGACAGGCTACTACTGATACTGCAGTGAGGTATATACATCATTTTACTGTTTCTTGATGATACAATGTCTCTTGTCAAAAAAAGCTAGTTCTTACTCGGTTCTAACTTCTTACACTGCTAGCTTACGACAGTCTTCCTTCCGAGGCAATGTGCGGGCCCTTAGTATGTACAAGATCATAGTAGAGCCGCTGTACAGGTGAAATTCTGTGAAATTATGCGATTTAGCCTAGATTTGGACCATTTTTCAAACCTGAACCTCCAGATGTCCCCGCTTAATACCTAATACCGGAACACAGGCCATCGTTGATGATATTTTGACAGGAGTCTCTCTACGAGCCTAATAAATAGGTTCGAGCTGACCTTGGATGTTGTTTACTAGTTGCCCGTCGCGATATTACTTTTTAGAGCTCTTTCATGGCTGCCACTCTCTCAGAAGAGGTGGTCCAACTCCTAGATGGTAGTAAATTGATATCGGTACTTCACATTACTGTTTTCCTCTCTGACTCTGCTGAATGTCGTCTTCGTGGTTTACTCATAGTATGTGGTTGGTGCGTAACTTCGGTTCTTCCATGCCAATCCTATTTAAAAATTAAAACAGTATCAAGCATTGCACTTTTTCTGTACGACTGGATACTCATGCTTCCAGTTGAGCTGGATGTTGTCTGGTCCGAGAAGCTACGACTTCTGAATGTGCTCTACATCATCCAACGATACATGCCGTTCATCGACACGATTGGCATTATATTTGCAGGAAAGGATGATGTATCGACTGCTTGATAATATCTGATACCAAACGTTACTTCAAACAGTGACCTTTGCGAAACCTATAGAAGTGAATACCTGTCGTACCCTTTATAACACCGGTGGATGTACGTGTTCTTGCTACTTATTTGCACCTTTGTCTAATGTGTCTTCACCCTGAACAGGGATGTATATTATAGGGATTTCCCTAACAGAAAGTACTCATTGAATCGATTCTCGTATCCTTGGTTTACTTATGTGAAGCTATAGTTATCTTGGCGATGCGCACCTGGGCACTTTGGGGAAAAGATAACAGATTAGCAGTTGGCCTCACAATATTTTTTGGGGGATGCTGGATATCCAAAAGTTACATTGTACATCTCTTCCTCGATTCACAGATATGTAGGTTCCGCTTGCACTGATGAGTCCTTGAATCTTCATTCATTGGAAACCCCTTCCTAGATATCCCTTCTCCAACCCCACAGATTGGATGCGTGATATTGGGCGGTGAACCGATATTGTTCTGGTGCTGGGCGATCTTGATGGTTTACGAAGCAGGTGAGCTGATGTATGATTTTTTTTGGGCTCAGTCACTCATGAAGAACTCTTTCTTTCCAGTGATCCTGATACTGATGTTGATCCCTGGTCTCGCTTATTGTGTGTTGTTTTTTTACTCTCGACCACGGTGGCTTTGTTCTTAGTCTTGGCCTCGGCTATAGTTCGCTCAGGAAACTGGTCGGCGTTGACCACCGCAGTGTACCGAGACGGTAGGGGCTGACTATTTTAATCATGATCCGACTTGACGGAGATTTTCAGGTATCACTTACTACCTGTTTCTTTTCGGTGAATATCTACCACTTCCGTACCCTTGTCATAATACTTACCATTCCATCAACATCAGGGCTGTCGGTGACAAATCTGCTCACTGTTCTACTACTGCCGGTGAGTGCTTGCATTCTCAAACTTGTCACGTCAGCTCATTCTCTGGCACAGCATAATCTCCAGAACCTTTTCATTTCGTATCAGCGAGTGATGCAAACTGTGCTGACCAGCAGAGTCATCCTCCATATGCGAAGTCAGGCGCGCAACGTCAAAGCTCACTAGTATTTGAAGGCTCTTTCGGGACGTGAACTTTTACATACTTCAATTTACTACTCAACGACAAGGAGTTGGACCTTTTATTACTTGGACCTCTAAATTAGTTTGAATAGCTCGATTCTACTTAAAGTACCCTCTGGTAGTCGTTTGACTTTGTGAGATTGAGCTTATTTATCTCTGCGTAGTAACTTATTTAATAAAATGTCGTAGACTTCACCAAGTCTTCCCTCCGCTTATCAGCACACTTGAAAGCTGACTGTGGGAAAGAACTGGTGAGACTCGAGCCCTGGGACTGGCTCCCTGGGGTGGAGTTGTGGTGTAAAACCGCTCCCCAGACTCAGACTTAGAGGGACTGGAACTGGATTTATTAGTCACGTGTATACTGATTTGCATCCGGTCCCGGTCCGATTCGTATCACCAAACCGCTGTCCCAAACTCGTCGTACGACCTTATAAAGAACCTAGAAATCTTCAATGACCTTCCACGAATATGAGTTATCTTTTTTTTCTGAAATCCGCGTTGGTTCTGCCGGTGTGTCGATCATCTCAGTCCCACTTTCGCCTCATGCCCCCCAAAAACCCTCAAGCACTTGACGACAGACCCCTGGCCAAAGCTAGAGGATTATATGCCATATTTTCGATGTTCCAGGGCTGAGATATGAGAGAGCGTCAGAAACTCGCTGGAGGCAAATCTGTTACATTGGCTGTCATCCTTCGAAATGCTCTTGTGATCACAGGTAGAGGCATCACCAGCACTCGCTGGGAAAATGAACAGGGTACTGGAAGAATAGAGGATATCTTCGAAGTACGTATCCATTCGTTCCATCCTGATACTCTTTTCTAATGTTGGCACGCTGATGGCCGAGCTCGCGTGAAACATCGCGTTATTATAACTCACCTGAAACTGCTGTACCGACACTATTTCACGAGAGCTAGGATGTTTCCAGAGTTGTGTTGAGCTTGTCATTGACGAAACTCACTGTGCTAGTGGATGGGGTATCCGTATACGCACAGCTTCTTCCTCACCTTCCCCGAGGATAATACATGATAATTTATTTAAGGTTGGCCTTTCGTAGGACCGCGCGCGCAATCAATGTGACACGCTAAAACTCACGGGTTTCACCTACATGGCTGATCGTCAGTCCGAATCCATAGTCCAAGCCACCGAATCGAAGGCTGGTTTGAAAGAATGACTGGAGGAAAGCGAGCCCTTGCGATATATTTTGTACGAACGCAGGTGAGTTATGCCTCTATCCCTCTGCTTAAAGATAACTCATGAATCTTATTGTAGAATCATCCAATTTTGCCGGCTATCATTCTTGGTGCTTATGATACTAGAAATTTCTACACGAACCCAACGCTCGATGTGATTTCTGAAAAAGAAACGGCTTGGTTGGATATAGCCTGTTTAGTGCATTTGTCTCTGTACGACGTTCATCTACAAGTAATCAAACACAATCAGCGTAAAAAAAAGGGCATCATGAATACATGTAGATCACCAATGCAATCTGGAAAATCTCCTCGTGTATATCAATCGTACGGTCAAGCTTCTAAAGGAAAAGGAAAAACATCTTGAACAAGCCTGACTTTGGCTCTCACAACGACTGATCTTACTTCCTCGACCTTGGTGGAAATGAAGATGCACACAAGCATACATCCTGAAGGTCTTGACCTTGACTGAAAGCGAGTTGGGCGGGTTTGATGTGGTTGGAAGAGGAAGAGCGTTCCCTCAAGTTCTCCTTTAGAGCTATTATGGTTAGTTATTCGCGCTCTCAACTACACCTCCTTTAACCTTCGCCCCTTCCGCTGTAACAAGTCCTACCTCTCCCCCTTCCCATCCGCGAACAAGATGCTGACAACCATCAGGTTCTGGCCTTTACCAAGGCGTCATCGTCTTACTGACTGAAAATGGCGAGTAATGTTTGGGAAGCGTGGACGCAGTGTTACAAAGGCTCGGGATGGAGGGCAAGTTGCGCGTGGAAGAGGTCGTTTCGAAAAATGGAGGGAAGGAGGAGAATGTAGATGCGAAGTCATGATGCTATAGGCAAGTGAGTTGACATACTGGTTTTCAAGTCTTTTTATGACCTTTGTACAGCTCTTTTCAGACTCTTTATCGTAGAGACAAAGATATGCAAGTACCGCACTGGCTCCGCTATCTTCTTGCCATCGATGCTCGAATCACTTACGGCCGATCGTTCCTAGACTCGAGCCAGCACTTTTCTGCACTTTGATGAAGCTCGATCAAAGATCTGCCGAGGAATTGATATCAACTCACGACTAAGGCAGCAGAGACTGGTTCGAGTCTAGATCGTTCCTGCAAATCCCAAATATTCAGACCAACAAAACCAGTAACAAACTCACCGTTTGTGCTGTTTCGACCCATGGGAAGTAATACGTGAGTGGCATGCACTAGCGAAGGGAGTACACCCAGCTCTCTGTTGCTGTAAAAACGCACAAGAATACATTTATCTCAACTTAGATTCAACCAGAAGCACAAGCATAACTGCCAAGCTGAATCGAAATCATCGTTTATGACATGTAACAGCGCGAGCTCCCTTCATCAAAGTCCGGGTGAGATATTGCGCTTTTATTGCGCTTACCACACGATAGTGGATCTTTATAGCACCTGCCTACACACATCCCAGGTCAAAGAAGGCCAAAGACTATTACTTATATGGGTCTACCGTACGTCTGAGGTGGGTCCGAGGCCTCTAAGTAGTAGCTTGAGGATTTCGACTGATTTAGAAGACCTATTTTTTTTAGACCGGTTATTGAATTTCAAATCCTGTCTTCAAACGTAGTGGCGCTGATTTCTGGACCCCATTGAACGCTCATACTACTTACTTGTACGTGTAATGGAGGAAGTCATTCAAAACAGCACCACCATGCATGCCCTCATGTACGAGCTACAGTGGTCATTCGGGGGCTGTATAGGGCTGGTATTTGAATCATTTCTCAAATACAAGCCTCCAATTGTCCATAATTGTCCCCGCTGTAAGTACCACAACTCAGGTCATCGTTGATGGCATCTTAACAGGAGTCTTTCTACGACCCTGAAAGATAGGTTTCGGCCTGTAAACTCCCCATCGCGATATTCCTCTTTCATGGCTGCCATCTTTCTAACGCTAGAAGAAGTGTTCCAGCTCTGGTATGATAAGGACCTAATATCGGTACTTCGCACTACTGTTTCCTGTCGAGTCTGCTGAACGTCGTCTCCGTGGCTCTCATCTAGTATGTTGTTGGTGCGTAACTCTGGTTCGTCCATAAACATGCTTACACTCATGCTCAAACATTAAAACAGTATCAAGCGGTGTACTGTTCCTATATGACTGGATACTCATGCTTCCAGTGGAGCTGGATGTTGTCTGGTCTGATGAGCTACGCCCTTTAAACGTGCTCTACATCATCCAACGATACATGCCGTTCGTCGACACGATTGGCATTCTATTTACAGGAAAGGATGATGTTTTGACTGCTCGATAATATTTGATACCAAACGTTACTTCGAACAGTGGCCTTTGCGAAACCTATGGAACCAAATACGTGTCGTATCCTGTATAACACCAGTGGATGTAAGTGCTCTTGCTTCTCATGTGCCCCTTTGTCTGATGTGTCTTCACCTCGAACAGGGATGTATATTACAGGAATAGCCCTAACAGAAGGTACTCGTGCAATCAATTCCTGTCTTGCCGGTTTACTATCGGATACTTATGTGAGGCTATAGTTGTCTTAACGATGCGGACCTGGGCACTTTGGGGAAAAGATATCAGATTAACCGTTGGCCTCACGATATTCTTCGTGGTATGCTGGGTACCCATTTTCTACGTCATCCATCTCTTTCTCAATACACAGACATGTAGGTCGCGCTTACGATGGAGGCTACTAATGAATGCTTATTCGTTGTCTCCTTCCTAGATATCCCTTCTCCATTCCCACAAGTTGTCGGATGTGCGATACTGGGCGGTGAATCGATAGTGTTCCTGGTTTGGGTGATCTTGATGGTTTACGAAGCAGGTGAGTTGATGTATGTTCTTTTAATTGGGCTCCGTCGCTCATGAATAACTCTTTCTTTCTAGTGATCCTGATACTGATGTTGATCCCTGGTTTCGCTTTTTGTGTGTTGCTTTTCTCATCTCGATCGTGATTTTGTTCTCAGCCCTTACTTCATATATAGTCCGCTCAGGAGATTGGTCAACATTGACCACTATAGTGTACCGAGACGGTAAGGGCAAACTATCCTGATTGTGATTCTACTGAGATTGTTGATTCCTAGGTATCATCTACTACCTCTTTCTTTTCGGTAAATATCTACAACTGTACCTTTTCCATTGTGATGCTTACCGTTTTATTAACATCAGGGTTGTCACTGGCAAATTTGGTCACTGTTCTGGTCCTGCCGGTGAGTACTTGTATCCTTGAACTTCTCACGTCGGCTCATCCTCTGGCGCAGCATGCTCTCCAGAGCCTTTTCAATCCGTATCAGCGAGTGATTCAGACCTTGCTGACCAGCAGAGTCATCCTCCATATACGAAGTCAGTTGCGCGAACCACAAACTATCTGGTCGAGGGATGTGGACCGCCTAGGAGGCCCGCCATTCCATTGAACCCCGAGACTCGAATCGTATGAGTAGTAGGAGTTCGGTGTAGGAGTTCGGTTTTTACTTTCTTTGATCTTATTATCCAAATACTCTCGCTACAGAATCCCGCGTATCGAAGGTATATAGTCTCGGTAGCTACAAAGTACGATTCTCAGCTGTCGCCGGTTTGGCTCTGAGGCTCAGTGAAGCTCAGTCTCTTATTTATAATATTTTTCCGATTCACATAAATATACGTACTGACGGGACAGAGTTGTCGTTTATCAGACTGCCCTTGAGGCCTGAGGATGTACTTTAACTTACCCATGTCCATGATTGTCACTGTGGGAAAGTAACGGTAAATCCTTGAAGTAGCGCCCGATATCTTTGTCTCTGGACCACATTCATCCTCATGTACGTTGGTTTCCTGTGGAACCTCATTGACATGAATCGTACGGTCTGGCTTCCAAAGGAGAAGGAGAAATATCTTGAAAATGGCGCTTAGCTCCGATCACAAGGACCACCGTGATCTTCAAACCTCCTGGGGGAAATGAAGAAACTCATCCATCAGCATACTCAATCAAATCCCGAACTTGGGCAAAGTATATCTCTAAGACCACGAGCGCTCTCAAGTATCCCTGACACATCATCTCTAAAGCTCAACTTATGGAGCACGCCAAGTGTTTAGGGTTTGCACCCCACCGGCACCACCCGACGTATTTCTCCTCTCAGAATAACGTAGGCTTCAGGAATTCAGCTTTCAAACTTTCCAAATGCCAAGACCTTGACCGAAAGTGAGCAGGGCGGATCCGAATCGTCGCCGGAGTCTTCCCTCAAGTGTTCCTTTCGGAGCCATTCTGATTAGTTATTCACGAAGTTCTCTTCCTATGTCTCGAATATCTGGATTCTGCACCAAGCTCCCTCAACTCAAATCACATCAAGTCGTTACCTCTATCAATGTGCCTCAGTTCAAGGACAACATTATCTTACTGACTGGAGATGGGAGGTGGTTTCTGGGGAGCAGTGTTCGAAGGAAAGGTGGAAGGTTGAGCTGTATCATACAGCTCGGGACGGAGAGCCGAGTCGCGCGTGGAAGAGACAGGCTTGGAAAAGCACTGAATGGGCAACTTAGGGGTGGAAGGAAGGGATGCTCTCGTCAAATTCACTCCCCAGATTGGCAGGAACGGGGGAAAATAGGGGAAAATAACGTCAATGCAAAATCAAGGAATGTAACAATTTGAAGTGAGCTGGAGATTTGTTTTTGATCCTAAGTAGGTAAGTGAGAGGGGTGTATATGCCCCGGTATCTTATCAGTTCAACTGAGTTGACATGCGACTAGGCAAGTGAGAGGCGGGGGGATGGATATGCCTTATCAGGCCAAGTGAGTTGACATGCGCTGGGTTTTTGAGGCCTTTTTTATGACCTTCGTACAGACTTTTTCAGACTCTCTAGACAAAAAAGAGATACTTAAAAAGAGGTCAACAGGCTTTAAACAGAGTACTAACAGTCGTGAAACCCCCGATTGTATGTAAGCACGACACTGGCCTGGCAGCTATTTTTTACTTCGTCGATGCTCGAAACCTTCTGTTACAGCCGATCATTCCTACCCAATGATCAGACCAATGAAACCGGTAAAAAACGCTTGCACTCAACGATATATTGCTATACTCGTGTACAATTCGTGGTCAACAAAGTTGGTTTACTAGATACTTACGCGAAACTGTAGCCGCCTTAACGACGCGCACCTGGGCACTATGGGAAAAGATATCAGATTAATTGTTGGCATCCCGATCCTCTTCCTGGGTACCTAATTTTTACATCATGCATCTCTTCCTCGATTCACCGACATATAGGTTGCGCTGTACAGGCTAAAAAAAATTGGACCATTTCTCAAATCAGAACCTCCAGATGTCCCTGCTACCTACCATAACACGGGTCATTGTTGATGACATCTTAAGAGGTGGCTTTCTACGAACATGATAAATAGGCTTGAGCCCACCTTTGTGTTCACAAGCTTCTGCCGCGATATCACTTTTCAGAGTTTTTTCATGGAGGCTGTCTCACCAACTTTAGAAGAAATGGTTGCACTTTTTGATGATAGCAACCTAATATCGGTACTTCACGCTACTACTTACCGCCCGGAGTCTGCTGAACGTCATTTTTGGGGTCCTCTCCTAGTATTTTGTTGGTGCGTAACTTTGCTTCTTCAATATCCTCATACTGGTACTCAAAAACCAAACAGTATCAGGCGCTGTGATTTTTCTGTATGACTGGGTGCTCATGCTGCCAGTGGAGCTGGATGTTGTCTGGTCTGAGAAACTACGACCTCTCAATGTACTCTATATCATCCAACGGTACATGCCATTCGTCGACACAATTGGCATTGTATTCACAGGAAAGGATGATGTATTGATCTCTTGATAATATCTAACACTGAACGTCCCTTACAGTGATCTTTGTGAAACCTATAGAGCCCGATACTTGTCGTATCCTGTATACCGCAAGCGGATGTAAGCAGTGCTCTTGCTTCTTAGAATCTTATGTGTCCGTTCTGATGTGTCTTACCCTCAAACAGGGATGTATGTTACAGGGATAGCCCTCACAGAAGGTACTCGTTGACTCAATTTCTTGGTTCACTAGATACTTATATGAAGCTATAGTTGTCTTAACGATGCGTACCTGGGCACTTTGGGGAAAAGATATCAGATTAACTGTTGGCCTCACGATATTCTTCGTGGGATGCTGGGTACCCAACTTTTACATCATACATCTCTTCATCGATTCACAGATATGTAGGTCACGCTTACGGTGCAGGCTACTAAAGGATCCTTGAACGTTCATTCACCCCTTCCTAGATCTCCCTTCTCCCATCCCACAGATTGGATGTATGATACTGGGCGGTCAACCAGTATTATTCTTGTTTTGGGTGATCTTGATGTTTTACGAAGCAGGTCAGTTGATGTATGCTCGAGTTCGACTTTTTTTGGGCTCAGTTATTCATGAACCACTCTTTCTTTCCAGTGATCCTGACACTGATGTTGATCCCTGGCCTGGCTTATTGTGTGTTGTTTTTCTCACTCTGAACTATGGCTTTGTTCTCAGCCCTGGCCTCATATATAGTCCGCTCAGGAAACTGGTCAGCGTTGACTACAGTAGTGTACCGAGATGGTAAGGATAACTATTTCAAGTCATGATTTGCCTGAAATTGTTCGATTTCCAGGTATCACTTACTACTTGTTTCTTTTCGGTGAATAAGTTATCTACAACTATACCCTCTCCATTCTGATACTTACTATTACATCAGGGCTGTCAGCGACAAATTTGGTCACCGTTCTACTACTGCCGGTGAGTCTTTCAAGTTACATCCTCAAACTTGCCACGTCGGCTCATCCTCTGGCATAGCATGATCTCCAGATTTTCATCTCGTACCAGCGAGTGATGCAGACCTTGCTGACCAGCAGAGTCATCCTACATATGCGAAGTCAGGCGCGCGCGCGCTGTGAAAAGTAACGTCAAAGCGTTCCTTATAACACTCTTTCGGCACATAAACCATTACATCTACTAGACTTTCATTTGATTTACTCAAAGACAATGATTTGGACCTCGCTTGAGATTTAATCTAATAAATTGGACCTGGATTAGCTAGAACAGCTCGTTTCTACTTAGAGTACTTTTACTTCGTGTTATGTAATGCTCAGAGCGAGTTTATTTATTTATTTATTTAATATGTAGGGTTAGAGTTGTTTTTCATGCGGTGCATGTCTGGAGGTTTAACTATACTTTACTTTAGCACGCCAACCACGCTGAGCTACCAACAATTGCCTCAGCACACTTAACTGTGGGAAAGTAACTATAAGTCCGACATCGCCTGGTTCTTCTTGTCTCTGTACCACGTTTATCTGCTTCATAATCAACACGATCAACTTAAAATCGGGCATCGGACATCATGAATACATGTAGATCACCGGTCCAATCTGGAAAATATCCTGTGAAAGTTCATCAAGATATTTCTCCTTTGAAAGGTTGACCGTACGATTCAGGTCAACCTTTCAAAGGAGAGTATCTTGAATACCTCCTACCTTGGCTCTCACAAAGACTACAGTTACCTACTACTAGGGAATGAAGAAGCCCATAATCACATCCTGAAGGTAAATCCCACCTCGTTGCTCAAAGATCAAAAGCCTCAATCGCTCATGAGTCTCAATGGCCCACCATCGAGTCTCCGGGTCAACCTATGGAGAGCGCCAAGTGTTTATGAGTCTCTAGGTTGAGGATGTTTGCACGACAGCGGCGGTACCACCATGGCCCGACTTAATTTCTCCATTTCTGCAAAACAGGGAAACAGCTGAAGACTTGTTATCTTTCACGGACCTATCCTAGGCCATAAAGTATCTATTAGGTGGATTTTTTTCTCTGATCTCGGCATAATGGCAATCGTAGGAACTTGACTACAAAGGCGCCAGAACAAGGGATGAACGTCAATAACGGTGACGTTATTTTCATTGATAGAAACTGGAAAAGTTACTTTCCGACAAATACCACGGCTTTGGCCGAAAGCGAGCGGGAATAGTTGGAGGAGGAAGAGTGCTCCCTTTAGCCCCCGCTCCTTCATTTGTAACAACTCCATCCTCCAGAATCTCTTCTTCTGCTTCAACCGCAGTAGTACGCTACTGTACGCCATCGCGAACAAGGTGCCGACAAGCTCCTTCGACTCAATTCACATCAAGTATACTGCTTGCCTCTATGGGCCTCCCCTCAGGGTCAGCCCAAGAACAACTTCCTCATCCTACTACTGAAGATGGAAACTAATTTCTGGGAAGCGCGAGAACGGTGTTATGGAAAAGAGTTGAGTTGTTGGGATGGAGAACCGAGTCGCGTGTGGAAGAGGAAATTCCGGCAAAGGGGGAGAACTGGAGAGAAGGAGAAGAAGACGGACCGAGGTTGAAGTGAGCTGATTTTGAGTCAGAGGTCGGGGGTTATGTTATCAAGTCAAGTGAGTTGATATAGGTTTTTTATGCCTGCTTTACGGCCTTCTTTACGACCTTTTTATGACTTTTTTTTAGCACTTTCGGCTTTACACCAAAAAACAGATTCTTCGAAAGGGCATCAAAAGGTCATACCCAGCGCACCATCACAGTACCATCACTCGTGAAACCCTCAATTGTATACAAGTGCAGCCATGGCACTGCTATGTTCTCACCATCGATGTTCGAATCATTCCATCTTTCTTAGGACCGATCGTTTCTCCCAAATCCGAGTCATCAGACGAACAAAAACTGGTAACAAACCCTTATACACCCTCTCACACCCCAATCATCTGTTGCTATACTCGTGTGTACAGCCCGTGTGTACAACCCGTTTGTAGAATTCGTGTAAAAACGCACTTATCTCAACTCAGGTTCCACCAGAAGCATCGCCTTTATGCCAACATACCCAATACAGCCAAGCTGAATCCAAGTCATTGTTCAACCTTGATGATATCTTAACAACACACTCGGAGGTTTTTCTATGAACCAGTTAAATAGGTTGGTGGCACTCATTTTGTATTTTCTCCTTCGCTGTTTACTGTTTGCTACCCTACGCCCCCTCTGTCGTGATATTACTTTATTTTATGACTGTCTCTCTATCGCCAGAAGAAGTGATCAGATATCTTCATGATAGGAACCTGATATCGGTATGTACTTCGTACCTACTACTACTTTCCTCTCGGAGTGTGCTGAACGTCGCCTTCGGGTTCTCTCTTAGTATTTTGTCGGTGTGTAATATCGCCTCCGCAATGCCTATCCTCGTACTCATACGCGCAAAACTAAAACCTCAAATAGTATCAAGCGCTATCCTATTCCTATATGACTGGATCCTCATGTTTCCAGTGGAGCTTGAAGTGGTCTGGTCTGGGAAGCTACAGCCTCTGACTGTCCTTTATATCGTTCAACGATACATGCCTTTCGTCGACACGATTGGGATTCTATTCGCAGTGTCTTTTGCGAACCCGATAGAACCGAATACGTGTCGTGCCTTGTATACCACCAGTGGATGTGAGTGTTTCCCCTTCTCTTGTTTCCTTGTTTCGTATGTACCCGTTTTCAAGTCATCTGATGTATCTGTATCTTCCCCTCGAACAGGGATGTATATCACTGGGATAGCCCTAACAGAAGGTACGGTACTCCTTAACTTAACTCAGTTCCCATATCCTTGGTTCTTTGGTTCTCAGATACTCAATACTCACGCGAAGCTACACAGTCGTCTTAACGATGCGCACCTGGGCACTATGGGGAAAAGATATCAGATCAACTGTTGGCCTCACGATATTCTTCCTATGTTGCTGGGTCCCCAATTTCTACATATTCCATCTTTTTCTTGATTCGCAGACATGTAAGTAGTAGGCCAGTCGCGTTTACTTGTGCAAGCTCGATGAATCCTTGAACCTTTCTCCATTCATTACTAATGATTACTGCCCTTTGCAGATAGCCCTTCTCCACTGCCGCAGATCGGATGTGTGATATTGGGCGGTGAATCGATATTGTTCTTATGTTGGGTGATCTTGATGGTTTACGAAGCAGGTGAGTTGATGTCTATGTTTGACTTTTTTCTGGGTTCACTGGTATTGATGAATGATTCTTTCTTACTTACTTTTTTAGGGATCCTGACACTGATGCTGATCCCTGGATTCGCTTTTTGTGTGTTGTTTTTTCTCATTCTCTTTGGTGGCGTTGTTCTCATTGTCGACTTTCACTTTGTATATAGTCCGCTCAGGAAGGTGGTCGGCGCTGACCACTGTAGTGTACCGAGACGGTGTGGAGTTACCGGTTGCTTGAATGATAATTCGACTGAGACGATTGCCATTTTATTCCCAGGTATCACTTACTACGTTTTTCTTTTCGGTGCGTATTCACATCGGTACCTCTCTCACTCTCACTGCTAAACATTTCATCGACATCAGGGTTCTCAGTAGCGAATGTAGCCACTGTCCTACTGCTTCCGGTGCGTGCTTCCTTGGCATCTTTCTCCCGGTCACGTCAGCTCATCGTTTAGCACAGCACGATCTAGAAAACCTTTTCAGTCCCTATCAACGCGTGATGCAAACTATCCTAACGAGCAGAGCCATCCTCCATATGCGAAGCCAATCACGCAAACAACCACCAACAACCGCACGACTCGCAGTCCACGTATCGCATGAACAAATGATATCGGATCATATAGACCTAGAACTGCTACCTTTACAGCAAAATGTTTCTAGAACGACTGAATGCTGATACTTGGAAACTAAACTTCCAGCCCCGCTCTCTGCTTTATAACTTATGCATATTTATATCTATCCCATCTACATCCCATCTCCTTCTCAAAGACTCGCATTTTCTTTTTCTCCTGGCCGGCCCATATTCCTTGTCCCTCTAGTACGAGATCTGATTCGCCTCACCCCCAGCTTTTCCGCAAACGCCCACACCAACCCAGGATTCTTCTGGAAATGCCTTCGAGTCACAAAATATACATCCGCGATTCCATACCTGGCTTGATAAGGCATATAAGGTATATATACATACCCCCGCTTCTTAATCCGCGTGTACCCTGAACTTGATGCCCCGACAGGGACGAGGTTTATACCCCCTGCCGCGTAGGGGGTCTGGTTCAGGGATTCAGCTTATTGGCCGGGTGATCTTGGCCCACTCCTATTGCGCGTACCAGGTGGTCGCTGTAGTGTACCGAACGTGATTTAACTGAGACGATTGCCATTTGATTCTTAGCCTTTAGGTACCACTACCTTCTCCACTACCTTCTTCTTTTCGGTTCGTATTTATCTGTACCTCTGTCACTCTCACTGCTAAACATTCCATCAACATCAAGGTTCTCAGTAGCAAACGTAGTCAATGTCCCACTGCTTCTGTGCTTGCTTGGCATCTTCATCCTGGTCACGTCAGTTCATTCAGCACGATCTGGAAAACCTTTTCAGTCCGTATCAGCGTGTCATGCAAACTATCCTGACGAGCAGAGCGATAAGAACCTCTCGACCCCACGCTCTACTTGTAACCTATGTATATCTAATCCCATCCCCATCCCCTCCCCATCCCAAAGACTCGCCTTTCCCCCGACTGCACCATATTCGCCGTCCCCCTCCCAAAGAACGGCCACGACATCTGATTCGCAATATACACCCTGACCCCGAGCTCATCCGCAAACGCCCACACCAGCCCAGGATTCTTCTGGAAATACCTCCCCACCAGACACACATCCGCGACTCCGTCCTGTAGATACTTCTCCGCCTGCACGCCTGATTTGATGCTCCCAACGGTTCCGACGAGGGTCTTTCCCGGGCCATGGAGGGCGTGTTGTTTGAGGGACTGTGTGATCTCGTGCGCCCACTCTTGTTGGGCAGTTTTTTTGGAAAAATCCTGCTTGGGGTGGTTCCCGCCAGAGGAGACATCGATGAAGTCAACGCCACGCTGGGCGATGATGGATGCGAATTTGATCGTGTCAGCGTTTGTCCAGCTGGGCTCGTCGAGGTGCTCAATGCGGTCGGATGCGGATATTCTGGTTATGGAGATATAGAAAGGAGATTTATGGGTTTATATTTAGGATTCGGGTAGAGAAAGAGAAAGGAAAGAGAACCTTAGGAAAAGAGGCATCCCAACGGGTATAACACCCCTCACGGCATCGACGATCTCCAAAGAGAGCCTGGTCCTATTCTCAAAGCTCCCTCCGTACTCGTCCGTGCGGTGATTCGACGCGGGGCTGAGAAAAGAGTGCAGGAGATAACCATGGGCGTTGTGTATCTCGATGACATCGAATCCGGCAGAGATCGCGCGCTTGGCTCCATCTGCGAAGGCTTTGACGATACGCTGGATGTCGGGCTTTGTGAGCTCGGCGGGGGTTTCGTTCGCCGAGGTGTATGGGATGGGAGAGGCGCCGATGGGTTGCCAGCCCCCTACTAGCGCCGTCGCTGGAGCGTTGAGGTGGAGATAAGGGGATACGGTGGAGCCTTTACGACCAGAGTGGGCAAGCTAGATGGTTATTGATAAACTTTGTAATTATATGGAAAAAGGATAACTAACTTGGATACCGATTTTCTGATTCTGGGAATGAGCGAAATCGGTAAGTTCTTTGAGGGATTTGATATACTCGTCACTCCAGATCCCTGTATCTTCGGGTGTGATACGGCCTTCTGGAAGGACGGCGGTTGCTTCCATGATGGTCAATCCTGGGCCGCGAGAGGCGATTCCACCGACTACGTTAAGGGTTCAGATACTTGGTGGTAACTAGGATCAAGTAAATACTTGCGATGAACTATATGCCACTGTCAGTGTTTGCGATGAGATAGGGTACACTCGAGATCGAAAGGACAGTTACTTACGGGTGTGATAAATCCATCACGAGCAGAGTATTGACACAAAGGAGAAAGCTGTATCGGTTTAAGTGAAGGACTATTATGATGCTGCTGCAAAGCCTAACTGACAAAAATCCTGTTCTGGAACGTAACATCTCTTATCTTAATGGGTGTGAACAGCTTGGGAATGGGGGTTGCATCCGGTTGTGGGTTTAAAGCTGTTCCGCTGGAAGGATTCTGGGTTGGAGTAAAGAAGGGGACACCGGGGGCAGGTTTGTTGAAGATGTTTTGAGCCATGAGGGAGATGAGGGAAGAATGTAGAATGCTGAAGAATGGGATATATATATAGTAGGTATGCATACTTAATTACCAATCCCTATAATGGTTCTGAGAAAAAAAGTCCATCGGGATATGGAGAACCCCCGTGGTGACGCGACGGGCACGCGACCTATATGGAAACGTCCTATGGATAGGACGAACAATCACAAACAGAAGCTTCAAGAGAGGAGCCTTGTGTTATTCTGCGATACGTCGATATAAAATAAGAAGATCAAGGTAGGAGTCAAGAAGAAGGAACCGAAAAGTCTTTAAATACTATGTTACGTGTAGTAACGTGATTTACATGTGATCGCCAAGTAACGCGTTTACCGAAGGCAAACTCTAAAACCTCTTGACACTTCTGAGTCGAGGTATGGTTAGAGGGTTTGCTTCATTCGAGATATTCTCCGATTTTGTTAAGAGCGGGGAACACGGCTAATTTCTGGCGGGAAGAACAGGTTCTGACGGTGTGTGAGGCAATCTGATGTTGTTAAAGTTCAGAGCTTGTATTGTGTCGAAGCGTGGAAAGAAAGATTCAGAGCCATCCTCCGTATGCGAAGCCAATCATGCAAACAACCACCAACACCCGCACGGCTCGCCGTCCACGTATCGCATGAACAAATAATATCTAATCATCTAGACCTAGAGCTGTTACCTTTACAGCACAGTGTTCTAGAACGACTGGATGTTGATACTCTTGGAGATTAAAGGACTTCCGGCCCCACGCTCTGCTTTATAACTTATGCATATCTATTCCATCTCCGTCTCAATTACTTTTCCCCCGCTGCACAATATTCGCCGTCCCTCTATCAAAAGAAACGAGATCTATTTCGCCTCACTCCCAGCTCCTCCGTAACGCCCACACCAACCAGGGGCTCTCTAGGAATACCTTCTCAATACAACACATCCGCGACTCCATGCTTGACTTGATAAAGTATATACATCCCTCCACCTCTTAATCCGCCTGTACGCCGAATTTGATGCCCCCGACAGTTCCGACGAGGGTTTTGCTCCCCTGGCTGTGGAGAGAGGCTTGGTGCTCAAGGGTTGACTTGGTGATCTTCTGCGCCCACTTTTATTGCACGTAGGTAGTCAGCATTTACCACTGTAGTATACCGAGCATGATTCGACTGAGATTGTCTTTTGACTCCGGTAGGCATCACTTACTACTATCTATCTCTTTCTTTTCGGTGCGTATTCGGTGCGTATTTATTTACATCCGTACCTCTCTCACTCTCAGAGCTAAACATTCCATCAACTTATCAGGGATCTCAGTAGTAACGCGGTCACTGTCCTACTATGCAGTGGTCCGCCACGGAGTGCTCCCTATCCGGAAGTGCAACTCGTCAAAAATAACCTGGACATTTCTGAGAATTAGTTGTACAACTAGCTGAGTACAGCTTCTGGTGCGTGCTTCCTTGGTATCTCTCTCCCATTCGCGGCAGCTCATCGTCTAGCACAGCACGATCTTGAAAACCTTTACAGTCCGACGTATCAACGTGATGCAAACTATCCTAACGAGCAAAGCCATCCTCCATATGCGAAGCCAATCGCTCAAACAACCACCAACTGCATATCGCACGGCTCGCCGTGCACGTATTGCCTGAACAAATGATATATCACATCATCTAGAGCTAGAACTACTGCCTTTACAACAAAATGTTTCTAGAACAACTGAATGCTGATAACCCCGCTCTACTTGCAACTTATATCTATACTATACTATACTATACTATCCATCCTCATCCCATCCTCATCTCAAAGATTCGCCTTTTCTCCCGACTGCATATTCGCCGTCCCCCTCCCAAAGAACGGCCACGACATCTGATTCGCCACATAGACCCTCACCCCCAGCTCATCCGCAAACGCCCACACCAGCCCAGGATTCTTCTGGAAATACCTCCCCACTAAACAAACATCCGCGACGCCGTCCTGCAGGTATTTCTCCGCCTGCACGCCTGATTTGATGCCCCCAACGGTTCCGACGAGGGTTTTGCCTGGGCCATGGAGAGAGTTTTGTTTGAGGGACTGGGTGATCTCTTGCGCCCACTCTTGTTGGGCGTTTTTGTTGGAAAAATCTTGTTTGGGGTGGTTACCCGCGGAGGAGACGTCGATAAAGTCGACGCCGCGCTGGGCGATGATGGATGCGAATTCGATCGTGTCGGCGTTTGTCCAGCTGGGCTCGTCGAGGTGCTCAATGCGGTCGGATGCGGATATTCTGGAAACGAAAATATGGAAAGTAGATTTTATATTTATGTGAGTATGCGAGGATTCGGGTAGAGAAAGAAGGGAAAGAGAACCTTAGGAAAAGAGGCATCCCGACGGGTATAACACCTCTCACCGCATCGACGATCTCCAAAGAGAGCCTGGTCCGGTTCTCGAAGCTGCCTCCATACTCGTCTGTGCGGTGGTTCGACACGGGGCTGAGGAAAGAGTGTAGGAGATACCCATGGGCATTGTGTATCTCGATAACATCGAATCCAGCAGAGATGGCGCGCTTGGCTCCGTCTACGAAGGCTTTGACGATACGCTGGATGTCGGCCTTTGTGAGCTCGGCCGGTGTTTCGTTGACTGGGGAAAACGGGATGGGAGAGGCGCCGACGGGTTGCCAGCCTCCAACTATTGCTGTTGCTGGAGCGTTAAGGTGGAGATATGGGGATACGGTGGAGCCTTTACGACCAGAGTGGGCGAGCTAGATGAGGATCCGAGGTTTTAGACTTTGTAATTATATGGAAAAGGATGACTCACTTGGATACCGATTTTCTGATTCTGGGAATGAGCGAAATCGGTAAGCTCTTTGAGGGATTTGATGTGCTCGTCGCTCCAGATACCTGTGTCTTCGGGTGTAATACGGCCTTCTGGAAGGACAGCGGTTGCTTCCATGATCGTCAACCCTGGGCCACGAGATACGATTCCACCGACTATGAAAGAGTTTAGATTAGTGTATTGAGGATCGAGTAGATTACTTGCGATGAGCCATATGCCACTGTCAGTGTTTGCGATTAGATACATGGCGTACACTCGAGATCGAAAGGACAGGTACTCACGGGTGTGGTGAATCCATCACGAGCAGAGTATTGACACAAAGGGGAAAGCTGTATCGGTTGAGTCAAGGGCTATGAAGCTCTGCAAATCTTAACTGACAAAAATCCTGTTCTGGAACGTAACATCCCTTATCTTGATGGGTGTGAACAGCTTGGGAATTAGGATTGCATCCGGCTGTGGGTCTAAAGCTGTTCCACTGGAAGGATTCTGGGTTGGTGTAAAGAAGGGGACACCGGGGGCAGGTCTGTTGAAGATGTTTTGAGCCATCAGGGAGAAAGTGAGGGAAAAGTTCGAGGAATGTTGAAGCGATTCACTTATTTATAGTATACATACTTACCAATCCATACAATGGTTCTGAGAAAAAAAGTCCATCGGGATATGGAGAACCCACGTGCACGTGGGTTGACGCGACGGGCACGCGATCCAAGCTTTATTTGGGATATTTTCCGGTTTTGTCAAGACTGGGTAAAGTGGTTAGTATACACGAGCAATTTCTGGCGGCTAATACAGGTTCTGACGGTGTGTGAGTCCATCTGATGCTGTTAAAGTTCAAATTCAAAGTTGAAGCGTGGAAAGAAAGATTCAGAACAGGTGCCCATTTTTACGTGCCCTTACGCGCTTAGCGGAGATTCAAAAGCTGACCTTATAAGAGTCATCCTTCCATTTTCGCTTTTCAACATTTCCCCCCTTGTACCGTCTCGTCTCTAAATTTCGATATTAATCAGCTAGAGAGATGTCAAAAGTATACGTTGGGTTAGTTTCGCTGCTCGTCTCAACGATTCTTACTGATGTTTTTTGTTAGAAACCTAAGCTGGAATACCACTGATGAGTCGCTCGGTCAAGTTTGTCGAATTTTTCGTGTCTGCGCTGGCTCCATTCTAATCTCGTTGATAGGCATTCAGCGAATTCGGTCAAGTAACAGAGGTATGCAGCGTTTTCGTATGTTTTAAAAACTCAGAGCTGACATCGTGCTCGTTTAGTCTTCTGTCATGCGTGATCGTGACACTGGTCGCTCTCGTGGCTTCGGTTTCGTGACGTTCGGCAGCAGCGAAGAAGCTGAAGCAGCCATTAACGGGCTCAATGACCAAGAGCTGGACGGTCGTCGTCTCAGAGTCAACATGGCTAATGCTAGGCCCTCAGGAGGAGGAGGAGGAGGAGGTATGTCAAAAAAATCCTTATCAGATCGTTATCGGATGGCTCATATCAACTTGTAATAGGATACGGAGGAGGTGGAGGAGGAGGCTACAACAACAACAGTGGTGGTGGAGGAGGAGGAGGCTACCGAGGTGGAGGAGGAGGTGGTGGTGGATGGTGATGTGCCGAACGTGGTCAGTACTTGCCCTCGTCGTCGCCAACGACGTCAACGCTAACTATCTACTACTTGTCTTTCAGTCGCGCCCTGCTCCTCGCTGCTTCTTCGCTAGTGTCGTTTTGATTTCCGTGCTTGATATCTCTGTGCTCGTACAAAATGTGTAGTTTATCTCGGCCATGAAAGTTTTTTACTTACGAAAATATTCCGACGTTAATTTGGTTAGGATGAAAAATGTAATCGCGTTTGTGTTACTGGCTTCTATACACGATGGATCCGTAAGCTGTAAGCTCAAGTCTAAGAATGAAAACTAGGAACCAAAACTGGGAAAACTGAAAACTTGAATGAACTGATCATGAGGCATCGATGTCGTGTGGAGCTTGGGCGCTAATCACTTTTCCACAAACGGCGATGGCCAAACTCGAACCCGCGATCATCGACGAGCTCAACGCAATCTGGGACGCCGACCCGCGTCTTCCACCAATATCCTACAGGCGCGAATGGGCTGTTGCCCGAAATATCGAACCCAAACTCGTCAACCAGTGGTGGTGGACCAAAAGGCGAAACGCGCGCGAGAAACCAACAAGACCAGCAAAACCTGTGCCTTTTATACAGTATCATTATCCAAAGGAAAATCCAAAGGATGTTCAAGTAAAAGAACCTAAACTCGAACCTCTCACTCAACTCGAAGCTGAAGCTGATCTTGTTGCTCTTACAAGAGAGTCTTCTCCGATCCGTGACATCCGCGATATTCGTGATATTTCTGCTGGCTCTTCGTGTTCCAGTCCCGCAAGCTCGTCTACGAAATGCTCTATCTTGCACGACGCATCTGATCGTGAACCGGACTCGCCTCGAACGTCTATTTGGTCAGACGACACGCATACATGCGCTCCAAGTACTGACAAGGACAAGGACAAGGATATCGGTAGTGATAGTGATCAAGTACTTCCTTTGAGATCGTGCGGGCTGTATCTGCCGTCGGAACTGGTCTTCCAGGATTATCATCAGCCCACTGCTGGCGCCAGCGCTTGCGACTCGGAAGTTTCAGACGCGGTGGAAGTTTCGAAAGTCGACGATTCGAGTACAGGATGGAGTACGTGTCTCCAGCTCTCATTAGCACTTATGCGTAGTAACCTGTTTTTTTTTCTAGCGCTCTATCCCGAAGAAGTCTGGTACCTCCAAGAATCCGCTCTTTTCGACGACTCGAATCTGCCTAATCTGCTCAACGACTCCGACTCGGATCGCATGTTACAAATTGCAAGTTTTCCCTCCGTACACTCACACTGCGACGCAAGTTCGATGTTCTGTCTCGACGGAAAGATTTATTACCCCGATGGAACTGAAATGCTCGATACCGATATCAATACCAATACTGATACCAATACCCAAACAACCAACGCCGCCGTTTCTGTTTTCGCTTTCTCGAACCAACACCAACACATCCACATCGTCGAAACGCCCACTCAACCATACCTATACCCAGACCTATACCCAACGCTCTCAACCTTCCAACCGCCAGACTACCTCCCTCCGCTCTCTCCCAGATCCTCCGCCCCGCTACAGTTCCTTCCGATACCTAGAAGTCCAAGTCGGCTAGCAGACTTATCAGGCGTATCAGACTTATCAGACCTATCAGACCGCTCAACGGACACGCCTCCGCCGGAATCAGATAATACTGTGACTGATTCTGATACTGGGTCCAGTTCTAGCTCCAATCATAGTTCTAGTCCTGGTCCTGGTCCGAGTTGTAGTCCTGGTCACGGTCCCAGCCCTAGTCGTTCTCCCAGTCCTAGATGTTCTCCCAGTCCTAGATGTTCTCCCAGTCCTAGATGTTCTCCCAGTCCTCGTCGTTCTCCAAATCCTAGTCGTAGTCCCAGTCCAGGTCCCAGCTCCAATCCCGCTCCTCCTACGTCTTTCTCCTCCTCCGCCACCGCCTCGTCACACCTTACCCAAATCCTCAACCTCCCCTCAACCTCATCCCGTCTCGTCCCAACATACACCACCCCTCCGCCCCCAGACGCGATCCCGCCGTTCGATATAAACTTCAACCCGGGTTCGAACACCAAGTCGCTGTATTGTCGGCATGTCGCTGCTGATGCCGCTGCTGATGCGGATTGGAAGTCGGATTGGATGTTGGACTCTTTGGGTTTGTGTTCGGGTTTCAAGTTTGTGGATTCGGATATGGATGTGGATTTGAATGTGGATTTCGATATGGATATGGATTTAAATGTGGATTTCGATATGGGTTTGGATTTGGATACGCGTCTTCGCTAGCCGCAGCGCTACAACGTGCAGATTGACGTGGATACGGGGATGAGGGTGGGGGTGGGCACAGGCGGTACGGGCATAGGAACGGGTATGGGAATAGATGGGGGCATGGGATGGGATACGGACACGCTGGAGCATCGTGCGTTGTTGAGGCGGCTGAAGATCAAGTGGGAGGCGAGGGAGGGGTGGTTGATGAGGGAGGAGGTTTATGTGAGGTATGATAAGGGTGCGGTGTGATGCCCAGGCTGGTGGTGGTGGTAGTGCGTGACTTGGTGGAGTCAAGGTATCGTGTTTTTGAACTTTTTTTTCTTTTCGTGCGTGTATCGTGCATGTATGATGGGTTTCTCGCGCTTCTGCTTCAAGTTCTTGTGTCCTCGCTATTGCTGTGTGCTGCGTGCTGTGTTACTCGTGTTTTTTCCCCTTCTTCTCTCGCTATCACTTTGAACTTTGAACCACTAGATGGAATGGACAATAATTTGTAACTCCTTGCAACGTTTTTGCTCTCATTTTGCTCTCACTCAGAACGGAATTGAAACGCATCTACTATTTTATGTGTATGTTCAAGTTCTTTGCTCTTCAATGCATACTTAGGATTCTTCGCCTAAATACTGTACGTAGATTCGGTCGTTTTCTTACTACTTCACGCATGCATAATGTATGGACTCACCCTGGAAAACTATCCCATGTTGCGTCACGCTTCTTTCATGATGCTGGTGCTTGCATCCATGTCAACTTACTTATGCTCTGGCACAGAATGCTCTTCCGAACCTTGTCGGTCCGCATCAGCGAGTGATGTAAACCATCCCGACCAGCAGAGCTATCCTCCATATGCGAAGTCAGTCGCGCAAACTACCAACACTTCCGGCCTTTGTTACATGATTTCTGAGTGGGAAAGTAACAATAGATCAAGTAGATACCAAAAGCGCCTACTAGGTCTTCCCGTATCTTCGAGACAATCACCTAAAACAACGGACATTATGAATATATGTAGAAGCCCAATCTGGAAACTTTCTTTGTGTGTACCGCGGGCAGCGGAGCTTCAGAACTTCAACGGAGAAGGATTCTGAAGGAGATATGTTTTGAGCAGACTATTCTTTCTCTCGGAAAATAACGAAGCTCAACCATGCTCTTGAAGGCAGAGCTTACCTCACGCACCCAGTCATCGTTCGAAGATTCAGAAATTAGACTCACAATCATGGTAATCACTCTCGAGTCTCGAGTCTCCATGACACGCCATACCCGAGTCTGGCAAGGCTCGACCGATAGATCGAGTACCAAGTGTTTGGGCTTAAAGTATTTGCATAACCCCCGAGCCAGTGACGGCGTCATTAAGAAGCCTGTTCAGCTGCGCGCGAGCGAGTGAGGTAATTGTACGACCCCGGTGACGGCGTCACCATGGTTTTATCTCTCCATTTCTGGAAAATGGTATGGTTTGGAAATCGGGAAATGGCTGAAGAAGCTGTTGTCGTTAACGGGACTTTTCATGGGTGGTGGAAGCAGCTTTATAACAGGGATCGTCCCTATATGAACTTGATTACTCAAACTTAGAGGCGCTTGACCAAGAGCGAGCAAGGCGGATCTGGAATTGTCAGAGAAGAGGGAGCATTCCTCAGGTGTGCTGATGATCATGGTTAGGCTTTAGCTACCCCCACTCTCTTCCTATATCGCAATATCTACACCTCTCCTACCCCTGGTCCCTCACTCCTTCTGTTGGAACAAGTCTATCCCCTCCCACTTTCTGACCAGGAATACACTATTGCGAACAAGGTGCCGACGAGCTATTTCCATCAACTCAAATCGCATTAAGTCCTTGCCTGCCTCTATTGACGGGTCCTCTCAAGGACAGCATCATCATCCAACTGAATGGAGTTTGAAGTGAGCTGGACCCTGTGGAGATTTATCTTTGTTACTAGGAAGATGAGAGGCGGAATGTATACGACAATGTAAGCTTGGTGTCTCTTGAAAAGTTGAAAATTCTTACATTCATTACGTAGGTACATTGAGACAAAATGAGACCAATTTATCTACATAGTACAAGGTCACCACGGTGCATGCCCTCTTGTACACACTGGGGTCGTATAATGTATGATTTGGCTTAAATTTGGACCATTCCAGACCTTCATTCCATAACCCAGGTCAGACGCATCGTTGATGACATCTTAACAGGAGTCTTTTTACAAACCTGATAAATAGGTTCTGGCCCACCTTTTGTGTTGTTTGGGTCGCTATATCACTTGCGGGTTTCTTTCATGACGGTCTCTCTAACGCCAGAAGAAGTAGCTAGATATCTTGATGATAGGACGTTGATAACGGTATTTCACACTATTCTTTTCGTCTCCGAGTCTGCTGAACATCCTCTTCGTATTTCTCTTCTAGTATTCTCTTGGTACGTATCTTCCTTAAATATCCTCACACTCATACTCAAAAATCAAATTAACAGTATCAAGCACTGTGCTTTTCCTGTATGACTGGATGATCATGCTCCCGCTGGAGTTGGATGTTGTCTGGTCCAAGAAACTACGACCTCTGGATGTGATCTACATCATCCAACGATACATGCCGTTTTTCGACACGATTGGCATTTTATTTGTAGGAGAGGATGTGTCAATTGCTTGATAATATCTGATACTGAACGTTACTTACAGTGGACTTTATGGAACCTATAGAACCAAAGACATGTCATATCCTGTATTCCATCAGTGGATGTAGGTGTTGGGCTTGCCTCTTATGTGCCCGTTTGTCTGATGTGTTTCACCCTGCCTGAATAGGGATGTATACCATAGGGATAGCCCTGACAGAAGGTACTTGTCGAATCGATTCCTGTAGTAGTATCTTTGGTCTACTAGATACTTATGTTAAGCTACAGTTATCTTAACAATGCGCACTTGGGCGCTTTGGGGAAAAGATATCAGATTAACTGTCGGCCTCTCGATATTCTTTGTGGGATGCTGGGTGCCCGGTTTTTACATCACACATCTTTTCCTCAATTCACAGACATGTAGGTTGCACCTAGTATGATGCAGGCTACTAATAAATCCATGAATGTTCATTCATCGTTCCTAGATATCCCTTCTCCCCTCCCGCAGATTGGATGTGTGACACTGGGCGCCGAATCGACATTCTTCCTGGTTTGGGTGATCTTGATGGTTTACGAAGCAGGTGAGCCGGATGTATGTCTGGCTTTATTAGGTTCAGTATTAATGGATGATTCATTTTTTCCAGTGATCCTAACACTGATATTGATCCCTGGTCTCCCTTATTGTGTGTTGTTTTTCTCACCGTGACTTTGTTCTCAGTCCGAGCCTTGTATACTTTAGTCCGCTCAGGAAATTGGTCAGCATTGACCACCGTAGTGTATAGAGACAGTAAGGACTAACTACTTATTTTGATCATAATTTGACTAAGATTGGTGCTTGTCACTTGATTTCCAGGTATCACTTACTACCTGTTTCTTTTCGGTGAATATCTATAACTGTACCCTTTCCATTGTGATATTTACCATTCCACATCAGGGCTGTCAGTGGCAAATCTGCTCGCGGTTGTACTATTGCCAGTGAGTGCTTACACTCGCTCGCCATGTCAGCTCATCCTCTGGCACAGCATGATCTCGAGAACCTTTTCATTCCGTATCAGCGAGTGATTCAAACCTTGCTGACCAGTAGAGTCATCCTCCATATACGAAGTCAGTTGCGCAAACCACTAACCATCTCGCTGAAGGATTTGGAACCCCAAGGAGGACAAAGAGTTCCGGCATTTTGTTGTTGAACCCCAGAACAAGTATAAGAAGTGATCTTATCATCGAAAAGGTTCTGGTTCAAGAATCTAGCGTATCGAACATATAATGACCATCAGTTTGACCATCAGTTATCCATTAGAGCGCTCCTGAGGGTTATTTATATGCATGCTTTACTGATTTTCCGATTCTACCACACCGGTATTGAATGTGGTCCATGCTACTGATTAACCATTGAGAAAGTTGACTGTGATCAGGAAAGGAAACCGACGTGGTCATCGAGGAACAGTTGGCAGGGCTCGTGCTATGCACATTGCGTGCAGCGTCACTGGGCAGAGTCCGAATTCCCAGCCACTCGAAACCCTTGTGCTATGAGTATCTAAAAAAGGATTACACACTCAGAGGCTACCATGACCATGAGCATAGAGGCGAGGAGTACTTCAAGCTCCAAACACAGCGGTTAGGTAAGGCAGTGACGCCGCAGCAAACCGCGAGTGGACACGGCATGGAAAGCATCACTTGCCGCTAGATCAATTAAGTAGTACTGAGAGAGAGATTACAAAAGAGAATACAAAAGGGTGCCGTGGCGCGGGTGGCGGCGGGCGGTAAGAGAGTTGGGGATGTATTGCCATAGACTTCGGACTCATCGATCGATGCAATGCGCATCGGAATATTGTTCGTTGTAAGAGACCATAGTCCAACTAGGCGAAAGTTAAGTTTATTCTGCGCACCGTCGCACTCTCATGTAAGAAGAATCTTCTGGGACGCGCGAAACAAAACAAAACGTAAATGCGCCAATAGAAGTCGCGTCGGAGCAGCCAGCACCGAGAGAAATTAGACTGCTGCTATGGTCTGGAGTAGACCCCCAGAGTCGCTGAAGGACGTTTGCAAGGAGCATTGATACGACCCAGATAGAGAGGCCCTGCGACGACGTCAGTCAAACTCGACGAAAAAATATGGTATGTCAAATAGCGCTGATCTCGCATACTTGGCTTATCTTGTCTCTGTACGCGTTCATCTTGCTGACGATCCATATGTATATAGATCGATGTGAACGGGATGGTTGGGCGGTGAGAAAATACTTAAAGTAGCGCCAAACAGGAGCTGACTAATACTTTTTCACTACATTTCGTACTACCACTACCAGTTTGGTACCTTCAAAGAATCAAATTAATCAAACACGATCAGCCTAAAAACGGGCATCATGAATACTACATCTACATGTAGACCACCAGTCCAACCCGGAAATTTTCCTCACAGCTCTCTACCCCGAATCAGCCTGGTAACTCCAAGAATCCAATCTTTCCAACGACTCCGACTCGAATCGCGTGTTACCAATTGCAAGTTCTCCCTCCGAACACTTACACTGCGACAAGTCGATGTTCTGTCTAGACGGAAAGGTTTATTAGCCGATGGAACTGAGATGCTCGATACCGATGTCAATACCCAAACAACCAACGCTCCCGCTTTCGCTTTCTCGAATCAACGTTTCAACGTCAACACATCCACATCATAGAAACGCCCACTCAACCATACCTATACCCAAATCTATACCCAATGCTCTCAACCTTCCCACCACCAGACTACCTCCCCTAGCTCTCCCAGATCCGCCGTCCCGCTTCACTTCCTTCCGATACCTCGATGTCCCCTCTGCTCCCCTCCTGACCTAACGCGCCAACAGGATGCACCCAAGAAGCGAGATAGTCTGGTGACAATCAGGTAAGACTACCCATCGTCGGTTATTAGAGTCATCAGACTTATCAGGCTTGGCCGACTTATCAGACCGCGCAACGTATACGCCTCCTCCGGAATCAGATAACACCATGACTGATTCTGATACTGGGTTCAGTTCTAGCTCCAGTTCCGATTCCAGTCCAAGTCCAAGTCGTAGTCCTGATCCAAGTTCTGGTCCTGGTCGCAGTCACAGTCCTAGTTGTTCTCCAAGTTCTAGTCGTAGTCCCAGTCGTAGTCTCAGTCCAGGTCCCAGCTCCGATCCCGCTCCTCCTATGTCTCTCTCTTCCTCCGCCACCGCCCCCTCACGCCTTACTCAAATCCTCGACCTCCACTCAACCTCAGCCCCAACATACACCACCCCCCCCGCCCCAGCGCGCGATCCCGCCGTTCGAGATTGATTTCAACCCGGGGACGAACACCAAGTCGTTGTATTGTCGACATGTCGCTGATGATGCCGCTGCTCATGTGGATTGGAAGTCGGATTGGACGTTGGATATGGGTTTCTGTTCGGGATTCAAGTTTGTGGATTCGGACATGAATGTAGATTTCGATATGGATATGGATTTGGCTATGGGTTTGGATTTGGATTTGGATACCCGTTTGGGGCGGCCGCAGCGCTACAATGTGCAGATTGACGTGGATATGGGGATGAGGGTGGGGGTGGCCACGGGCGGTACGGGCATAGGAATGGGTACGGGTATGGGAATAGATGGGGGCATGGGCTGGGATACGGACACGCTGGAGCACCGTGCGTTGTTGACGCGGCTGAAGATCAAGTGGGAGGCGAGAGAGGGGTGGTTGATGAGGGAGGAGGCTTATGTGAGGGTACAGTGTGATGCCCGGGCTGGTGGTAGTGGTGGTGCGTGACTTGGGGAGTCCAGGTTGGAACTTTTTTTCTTTTCGTGTGTGTATCGTGCATGGATGATGGGCTTGTCGCGCTTCTGCTTCAAGTTCTTGTTCCCTCGCTATTGCTGGGTGCTGGGTTAATCGTGTTTTTTTCCCCTTCTTCTCTCGCTATGCTTTCAACTTTCAACTCCTTGCAACGTTTTTGCTCTCATTTTGCTCTCATTCGGAACGGAATTGGAACGGAATCCATATTACTATTTTATGTGCATGTTCAAGTTCTTTGCTCTTCAATGCTTCTTCGCCTTGATACTGTACGTAGATTCGGTCGTTTTCTTACTGCTTCACGTATGCATCATGAATGAACTCACACATGTTGCATCATGGTGCCGGCGACATCTTTGGTAGCCTGAGGTCCGCGATCACCTCGTTGAGCTGGCGAAGAGAAGGTTGTTGTTCTTGGGCGTCTTGGGCGTCCCGTTTTTCCAGTCACGCTCTCGGTTTTTTCATCTGGGCCCTTCACCTAGATATTAAGCTTTGCTTCGCTTTACAATTACATTCGATATCGTGGTATACCGCTTCAACTGCTTCATGCGTATGCGTACATCGTGTATGCTGGGAGGAAATCTAGCCAGTATTACTTCCTTCGCGGTGCCGGTGACATCTTCGGTGATTAGCGGTTAGCCGTTCAATACCTCAGACGAAGACGTTGGGCGGTGCCATTGAGCCCACTTGAGACTTATAGTTGTATTAGGTATTGCTCACTTTCGCGCTGAAAAAATTGGCCGGACTAC
Source organism: Rhodocollybia butyracea (assembly GCA_015501585.1). Taxonomy (NCBI): domain Eukaryota; kingdom Fungi; phylum Basidiomycota; class Agaricomycetes; order Agaricales; family Omphalotaceae; genus Rhodocollybia; species Rhodocollybia butyracea. Next base: position 102,053 of record JADNRY010000079.1, read on the forward strand.
TATTGATAACCAAGCACCAGCTCTGATATATCATAGGTTACACCTCAACAACGACTCAGTATTACACGTAAATCACTAGTTTTTTCGCCGAACGATGATCAACCGAATGCGGGTCATTGTCAGAAGTACTATGCGGGTTGCGGATCAGTGTCTCGTCAGACTCTCCTGTTATATAGGTTTGGAAACGGCCTAAGGTTGTTTACCAGACCACCGTCGAGTCGGAGACTCGAAAATTTACTATCTCTATAGCCTCCATGGCTTTCTCCCTGACTCCAGAAGATGCGGTTATAATGCTTGATGACAGGAACTTGTTAACGGTACTTCACATAACTATTTTCTCTCAGAATCTGCTGAATGTCATTGGGGTTTCTCTCCTAGTATTTTGTTTGTGTGTAACGTTGTTTCTTTAGGTATATATCCCTAATGTTCGAAAACCAAACAGTATCAAGCGCCGTACTTTTCTTGTATGATTGGGTACTCATGCTTCCTGTCGAGCTGGATGTCGTCTGGTCCAAGAAGCTACAACCTCTGAATGTGCTCTATATCGTACAACGATATATGCCATTCGTCGACACGGTTGCCATTCTTTTCACAGGAAAGGATAATGAATTGATTTATCGATATCTGATGCTGAACGTTAGATACGTTTACAGTGTCATTCGCAAACCCTATAGACCCGAATACATGTCGTATTCTGTATACCACTAGTGGATGTAAGTGTTCTTGTTTGCTACGCCCTGTGGGCTTGCCTGATGTATCTTCACCTCTAACAGGGATGTATATCATAGGGATAGCCCTAACAGAAGGTACTTACTCGTTAAACCAATTCCCATATCCTCAGGGGCTCTTTGGTTTTTAGATACTCATGCAAAGCTATAGTTGTCTTAACAATACGCACCTGGGCATTCTGGAGAAATGATATCAGAATGACCATTGGCCTTGTGATATTCTTTTTGGGTTGCTGGGCACCGAATCTTTACATCATGCATCTATACCTCCAATCGCAGGCATGTAAGTCGCGCTGTACGAAGCTTGATTCCAAGTCCTTCTACTTATGTACGATATCTGTTAGACAGCCCTTCTCCCCTCCCGGAGATCGGATGCGTGATTCTGGGCGGTAAATCGATACTGTTCTTGTGCTGGGTGATCTTAATGGTCTACGAAGCAGGTGAGTTTACATTTAACCTGTTTTCTGGCGTAGCGAGTCACTGAGGATTCACCTTCAAGTAATCCTGATACTGATGCTGATACCCGGGCCAGGCCTCGCTTTTTGTGTGTTGTTTTTGTCACTCTCAACCCTGGCTTTCTAAATTCTTGACTACAGGGTTGCCTCGTATAGTCCGCGCAGGAAATCGGTCACCTTTGACCACCGTAGTGTATCGAGACGGTAAGGGCTATTTAATTAGTCGTGATTCTGGCACTAAGATTTTTTCGATTTTCATGAGGTATCATTTACTACCTGTTTCTCTTTGGTGAGCAACTACAACTGGATCCTTTCCGTTGTGATACTTACCATAAGTTGCATCGATATCAGTGTTGTCAGTGGCGAATTTAGTCATTGTTCTGCTACTGCCGGTGAGTTTTTGAGGCTTGCATCCATGTCAACTTACTTATGCTCTGGTACAGAATGCTCTCCAGAACCTTGTCGGTCCGCATCAGCGAGTGATACAAACCATCCTGACCAGCAGAGCCATCCTCCATATGCGAAGTCAGTCGCGCAAATTACCAACACGTCCGGCCGTCGCTACATGATTTCTGGTTGCCGAGAGCAGACTCAGGAAAAATTTGTTACGCGGGAGTTGAACGTACACTAGACCCCAAAAGCGCCTACTTGTTCTCATCTGCATCTCCGAAACAATCGGCTAAACAAATGGATATTATGAATACATGTAGGACACCAGCCCAAACTGGAAATTTTCTTTGTGTGCAGTGCCGCGGAACTTCAAAACTTCAAGTAGAAATCTTACTATACTTTCGAAAAATGAAACTCTTGCGCCTGAAGACAGAGCAGAGGTACCTCACGCACACCAGTCATCGTTCAGACTACAACCACTCTCGAGTCTCCATGAGATGCCATATCCGAGTCCAAGGCTCAACCTATAGAGCGAGCAGCCTTCAAGTGTTTAGGGTTTGAAGTGAGGTAGTATTTGCCCGACCTTAGTGACGGCGTCACCACGTCTCTCCATTCCTGTAAATTGTTGGGAAATAGGGAAACGGCTGTGGGGGCTGTTGCCTTTTACGAGACTTTTCATGGATACTTATCAGGTGGAAAAAGCTTTATACTTTTTTATGTAGTCTTTCTTGGCATAACAGGGATCTCCCCTCATGAACTTCTCAAATTTTTCAAAGGCGCTTGACCGAAAGTGTTCAAGACGTATCTGGAATTGCCGGAGGAGGGACGTTCCCTCGAATGTCTCCTTTGGGCCATCATGGTTGGTTACCCACATTGACTTCCTATGTAACAAGTCTATCCTCTCTCCCTTCCCGCTCTCCAACTAGGGATACATGATCCCGAATAAGCTGCCGAGTCCCGACGAGCCCTTTCAACTCAAATCACATCAAGTCCTTGCCTCTATTGATGGATCTCCTCAAGGATAGCCTCATCATCCTACTGATTGGAGTTTGAAACGAGCTGCCAGACATCTACGCTTTCGGATATTTTTATGGCTTTGGGCATCTTTACGCCTTTGGGCATCTCCGATTCGCTTCCGGGCATACTTACGCTTCGGGCATCCTTATGCCTTTGGGCATCTTTACAACCTTTACGCCCCTAAGCATCATGCCTATTTCTTCAGACAACTAGTCCTCCTCACTGTTTAATTTCAACTTAACGTAATCATTTTGACTATTCGCCTCACTCTATGTGGGCTTCAGTGTACCCGCCAATGCTGGCATGCTGGCTCTTCTGAGATGGAACTTGAGCACATTTTAAGCTCTCAGTAACTCTATCTCCATATACAGGTAGGAGTGCCGGTCCTCTCATCTACCTAACTTTACAGAGTTAGTCCTACTCTAGACGCATCACACAACTATAGGATTACGAAATTACTACGGCTGATGCAAGCCAGTAACCTTTCTTTATCTGGACCTCCAGATGTCTCCATGGCACAGGTCATCGTTGATGACATCTATGACCTTAGCAGGAGTCTTTCCATCAACTTGATAAATAGGTTCAAGCCCATCTCTTTTTCTGTTTGCTAGCTCCCTATATCGATATCACTTTTCAGAGCTCTTTGATGACTGTATTTCTAACGCCAGAAGAAGTGGTCAGATACCTCGACGATAGGAATTTGTTATCGGTATTTGATTTCACAGTACTGTTTTCACCGCGAAGCCTGCTGAACGTTGTCTTCATGCTTCTTTCCTAGTATCTTCTTGGTGTGTACTATCTTGTACAACTATCCTCATACTCATACTCAAAATCAAAACAGTATCGTGCGCTGTGCTTTTCCTGTATGACTGGATCCTCATGCTTCCAGTGGAGTTGGATGTTGTCTGGACCAAGAAGCTACGACCTATGAATGTACTCTACATCATCCAACGATACATGCCGTTTGTCGACACGATTGGCATTCAGTTTGCAGGAAAGGATGATCCGTCGATTACTTGACGTTATCTGGAACTGAACATTACTTACAGTGAACTTTGTGGAACCTAGTATAGAGCCAAATACGTGTCTTATCCTGTATAAAACCAGTGCATGTAAGTGCTAGTAGATCTACTTCTTATGTGCATTCATCTGATATGTTTCATCCTGAACAGGGATGTATATTATAGGGATAGTCCTAACAGAAGGTACTTGCTGGATTGATTCCTGGCATATCCTTGGTTTACTAGATACTTATGCAAAGAGATAGTTATTTTAACAATGCGCACCTGGGCACTCTGGGAAAAAGATATCAGATTAACCATTGGCCTCACGATCTTCTTCGTGGGGTGCTGGGTACCCGTTTTTTACATTGGGCATCAATTCATCAATTCACAGACATGTAGGTCGCGCGTACGGGCTACTAATGAATCCTTGAATTTTCATTCACTTGCGAGTGTGGGCCACCGCGCCAAGCACGTGGCAGGTACGAGTCCTGCAAGACACTAGTTATGAACTGTGCGCTGCAACGACCACTGACAAAACGTAAAAAACAGAGGAAGTAAAGTGCAGGGGCTACAAAAATGGAAGTATTATTAAGATGGATAAACGCCGTGTGGCGAAAAGAATGTACAGCACCAATAATCTGCGCATTAGAGGTGCAACCACAACAACATTTGATTGCAAGAAGTTCAAGAGTAAAAAGGTATCAGATGCGGTAAAGTTTTGGGTCAGAAAGTCACATGTCAAGCGCTTTGACATTTCTAAATATGGGGAAACAATTCTTCCAAATTTGAGCAAGATCAACCCTAATCGGGAAAGAATTCCCACGCGAAACCGGCCATAAGGACGAGCCTTCATTTACATTCAGGACTCGTAATTACCCCTTCACTAGATATCCATTCGCCCCTCCCGCAGGTTGGAGTATGCGTGATCCTGGGCGCTGAATTGACATTCTTCTGGGTTTGGGTCATCTTGATGGTTTACGAAGCAGGTGAGTATTAGAGTAAATGTATGTCCAGCTTTTTGGGCTCAATATTGATGGATGAATCTTTCTGTCCAGTGATCCTGACACTGATATTAATTCCTGGTCTCCCTTATTGTGAGTTGTTTTTCTCACTTTTGACCATGGCTTTATTCTCAGCCCCGGCCCTGTATACACTTAGTCCGCTCTGGAAATTGGTCAGCGCTGACCACCGTAGTGTATAGAGATGGCAAGGGCAAACTACTTATTTCAATCATGACTTGACTAAGATTTTTTTGATTTTTTGATTTCTAGGTATCACTTACTACCTGTTTCTTTTCAGTGAATATCTACAAATGTACCCCTTCCATTTTGATACTTACCATTCCATCCGCATCAGGGCTATCAGTGGCAAATTTAGCCACTGTTCTACTACTAGCGGTTAGCGCTTGCACCCTCAAGCTTGCCATGTCAGCTCATCCTCTGGCACAGAATGATCTCCAGAATCTTTTCATTACATATCAGCGAGTGATTCAAACCTTGCTGACCAGCAGAGTCATCCTCCATGTATGAATTTAGTTGTGCAAACCAACAACCATCTTGTTGAGGATCCAGACTAGGAGGGCAAGAGCCCCGCCATTTCTTTGATTCCCAGAACAGAGTACTTAGTAGGAGTTTGGTTTTTTCTTCCTTTAATCTTATTATACAAAATATCCTGGCTCAAGAGTCTGGCGTACCTTGTTGGGATCCGGGCTGGAACCCCACTATCTCGTATGCCCCGGGATAACTATAGGGGTAATATTTCTATCTTTCGCTTTCTTTATTCCTTCAATGCCGTTATCTTTCTTCCATTATTTTCTTTGCTATATTCCTCTGCCGGGCTGCAGTATTTAACTTAGAGTATTTACGACGTAGCACCCCAGTTGATTCACTTGTAGTGTCCTGGGGTGCATACTTATCTTTTATTTAACTTTACAGCTTACTAACTATCGTACCTTCAGATATTGTATTAATTAGTTCTACAGGTACGGTTACTTATCGAATATGAGTTGATTCACTTGTAGTGTCCTGAGATATCGTATTAATTAGTTCTACAGGTTATGGGCCCCGCCTCCTGCTAAATTAATAATGAAAATCACTGATAACACCAAACTGAAAACAAAAGACTTACCCAATATACAAAATGGCTAGTAACGGCGCGATCCCACTGCCTATCCCCGAAGTCCCCGAAGACCAAAAGTTTGATGGAGGTGTACGCCTGGCGTGGGCACCTATCGAAAGAAAGATAAAGACCGCCCTTAGGAGCCAAGGTATTATCGGTTATACGGATGGGTCGATCTTGAAGCCAGCCTTGACCCCTGGAGCTCCAGAACCCGCTCCTACTCCGGTATACTCTACAATCCCATTGATAGGGGAGTGGATGTTTAGGAATGACTGAGCGAAGGGGATGATTGAAGCTTACGTGTCAGATTTACCCTCGATGGTACCAGATGTGGACAACAAAACAGCCACCAAAGTCATGGCCTATCTGACAAATGAATTCGGCAAAACAGACGACATGCGCAAGACTCATGCTATGCGCCGACTTCGAAACCACATCTTCCGCGACAATGAAACCCTCGATGGGTTCTTCAAAACTTTCCGTGAACTCCGAAAGGAAGCAATGGACGCTGGGAACAACATATCAGACACCGTATTCCGTGAAATAATCCTGGCTGCATTCCCTACTGTTGCCTTCGACACCATCATGCAGAACATCATGGCCAACCCTACTACTTTTGCCTCCCCTTCCGCTATCATTCAGCATATCACATACCAACACTCGAGGAGCAGCAACCGCCCAGATGTAGCTGTCTCAGGCGGGAACCTCCCTCAAGCGAATCTGATTGCAGCACTCCAGAATCATATCGAGCACCTCGAGAAGCAGGGTCGTCTCCGAGGCATCCTGAGAAGAAATGCTCAAACTGTATGAGGATGGGTCATCTGGCTGAGGAGTGTTTCAGGAAGGGAGGTGGGAAAGAGGGGCAATACCCAGCTTGGTGGCGAGGAAAGAAAGAACAGGGACAGGCCAATGCAACGTCATTGGCAAACACGACAGCTGCCATAGGAGAACCTACGCAACACTACGCTGCACTCTCAGTTACGGAGAATAAGCCAGTTGGGGAGACATTTGCCGATTCAGGTGCCACAGACCATTTCTTCAGGGATATATCAGATTTTGTGATCTACACGCCATGTTACTGTGTCAGTCGGTCTTCGGAGAGCTCAACTATGCTAGAAGTCATCGGCTACGGGCGCGCCAAGAAGACCTTCGTACGAGATGATGGATCTACCATGGTGGTTACGTTTGAAAATGCTCTTCATGCACCAAAAGTCTCATCAGACTTGATCTCTATTTCAAAATTGGACGCCAAGGGATTAACCGTGATATTTGGAAAAGGGGAGGCAAAGTTTTTCTCGCCTGAGGGAGTACACTTCCTGACAGGATATGGTTCCGGAGGTCTATACCAGCTACGAGAGAAGGATGCTGTGAGTACTGCATTGGGGTACAATCGCTCGATAAGCCAGTAGATTGGGAAGGGTGGCATCGCCGGTTTGGACACGCCGGGATGACTAGAATCAAGATGGCTTTGGACAAAGGCTTAGTGGATGGTCTGAAAGTGGCTGGGGAACTGAGACAAACCTCGGATTGTGGTCCATGTCACATTGGACAGGCGAAAAGACGACCTTTCGATGGGAAAACAGTGGTGGAATCGAGATTGCTGGAGAGAATCCATCTTGACTTGACAGGCCCAATGAGGACTCGTTCTCTGGGAGGGTTCTACTATTCAATGCCCATTATCGATGGTCATTCAGCAATGACGAAGGACTATTACCTGCCAAATAAGGAGGCGACATCCACACTAGCTGCGGTGACCAAGTATAAGGCACTGGCGGAGAATGAGACAGGTGAAAGATTACTGGCTGTACATGTCGATGGGGGAAAGGAGTTCACTGGGAATTGTGGCAAAAATGGGCGGAGAAGAACGGGATTAAGCTTGAGGTAACTCCTGCATACTCGTCGGCAGCTAACGGGTAGCTGAGCGCAAGCACGGCGTAACATTTGACCATGTCCGCACTATTCTCGTCGAATCCGGCCTCCCTCCATACCTCTGGACTTATGCATGTGCCTACATTGTATACACAGAAAATCTGTTACCGGCAGCTAGGACTGGGTTCAAGATTCCGGCTCAGCTTTGGTACAAACAGTGAATGGACGTTGCTCACCTACGACCCTGGGGAGTTATGGCTTGGGCAATGATTGTGAATGGAGAACCGGGAAAGTTGGATCCAAGAGCAGTTGCTGGGCGAATGGTCGGATATGGCGAGAGGGGAGTCTGCTTGTTGCACTTGTCCACAGGGAGAGTTATTGCAAGCAGAGATGTTTCCTTCGATGAGCGTGTTCCAAATATCTTGCCACCAGCTGGAGGGGAGAGAGATGACGGGTTGGGAGACGGCGGCGAACTCAACAATGAACTCAACAACGCCGCAGCCCTGACACCAGCTGATGTCGAAGAAGAAGTGATCGAACCTATTGGTGCCGAAACTCCGATTATTCCCACCAAGACTTCTCAGGAACAACCGGCCCCTATACTCCGCCGCTCTCTTCGTAATAGAAACCCTTCAGCAATTGCTGTGGCCAGCAGAGAATTCGAGGACCGAGAGCATGACAGCAGCGACACAGGACAAGACTGGGCCACGGCCTCCAAACACCCTCATGCAAACTTCGCAAGCCTAGCTGAAAATCTCCCAACCAAATTAGACTCGACATTCAACGCGGCTTTCTCTGCGGTTGGACTTCCGCCAGTACCAAAGAACTATGCAAAGGCAATGGAGGACCTGAAACGTTGGATGCCGGCAATCCAGAAGGAAATCCAGCGGATGAAAGAGTTTGACGTCTTTGGTGAATTACAGGACCCGCCACCTGGAGCTACCATCCTGAATCCACTCTGGGTCATCAGGAAAAGCCATTTTTGCCTAGGTGACCCCAGAGTGGCCTAAAACAAACTAGGTGACCTATGAATCCTATGGCATCCTAGGAATTTGGGCTCATCCCTTGCCAGTCAAGGCCCTTGAGGATTCCCTAGGCAAGCCTAGGTCTGCCCAGGTTTGCCCAGGTGCTCCTGGGGAACACCTGGGGAACACCTGGGCAAACCTGGGCAAACCTAGTAGGCTTGCCCTGGGTTTGCCTAGGATACCCTAGGGAAACCTCAAGAGCCTTGACTGGCAAGGGACGAGCCCAAATTCCTAGGATGCCATAGGATTCATAGGTCACCTAGTTTGTTTTAGGCCACTCTGGGGTCACCTAGGCAAAAATGGCTTTTCCTGATGACCCAGAGTGGATTCAGGATGGTAGCTCCAGGTGGCGGGTCCTGTAATTCACCAAAGACGTCAAACTCTTTCATCCGCTGGATTTCCTTCTGGATTGCCGGCATCCAACGTTTCAGGTCCTCCATTGCCTTTGCATAGTTCTTTGGTACTGGCGGAAGTCCAACCGCAGAGAAAGCCGCGTTGAATGTCGAGTCTAATTTGGTTGGGAGATTTTCAGCTAGGCTTGCAAAGTTTGCATGAGGGTGTTTGGAGGCCGTGGCCCAGTCTTGTCCTGTGTCGCTGCTGTCATGCTCTCGGTCCTCGAATTCTCTGCTGGCCACAGCAATTGCTGAAGGGTTTCTATTACGAAGAGAGCGGCGGAGTATAGGGGCCGGTTGTTCCTGAGAAGTCTTGGCGGGAATAATCGGAGTTTCGGCACCAATAGGTTCGATCACTTCTTCTTCGACATCAGCTGGTGTCAGGGCTGCGGCGTTGTTGAGTTCATTGTTGAGTTCGCCGCCGTCTCCCAACCCGTCATCTCTCTCCCCTCCAGCTGGTGGCAAGATATTTGGAACACGCTCATCGAAGGAAACATCTCTGCTTGCAATAACTCTCCCTGTGGACAAGTGCAACAAGCAGACTCCCCTCTCGCCATATCCGACCATTCGCCCAGCAACTGCTCTTGCCCTAGGCAAGCCTAGGTCTGCCCAGGTTTGCCCAGGTGCTCCTGGGGAACACCTGGGGAACACCTGGGCAAACCTGGGCAAACCTAGTAGGCTTGCCCTGGGTTTGCCTAGGATACCCTAGGGAAACCTCAAGAGCCTTGACTGGCAAGGGACGAGCCCAAATTCCTAGGATGCCATAGGATTCATAGGTCACCTAGTTTGCTTTAGGCCACTCTAGGGTCACCTAGGCAAAAACAGCTTTTCCTGATGGTATTTGCGCACAAGTTGAACGGGTCGGGCGACATTGTAGATGAGAAAGCGAGGCTAGTGGTCAATGGGGGCAAGCAGGTCAAGGGGGTTGACTTCTTTGAGGTATTTGCGGCAGTTCTTAGACTCGAATCCCTCAGAATCCTTATAGCCGTGTGGGTTTCCTTGGGATACTTCATCTGGCAAATCGACTTTGCCTCGGCCTATCTCAATGCGGAGATGAAAGAAGAAATGTATGTACCCCCTCCTGAAGGCTTCAAGGGGCGAGGATCCGGGAAAGTCATGCGCATGAAGAAATTGCTATACGGTTCGATGCAAGCAGGTAGGAACTGGTGGAAACAATTAGATGGAACATATAAAGAACTCGGATATACTTGGTCACAGGCAAACCAATGTGTAAGGACGAGGAGGTTAGATTCAGGGGGGCATACTGGGACCAACTACTTGCAAAATACGGAATGCAAGATCTCAAACCAAAACCCACTCCTTACCCTCCCAGCCTCGCGCTATCAAAGGAACAATCCCCAAAGACCGAAGAAGACCGTCATTTCATGCGAGACAAGCCCTACGTGGAAATCTTGGGAGGTGTTCAATTTGGGCAGGGAGCATGTCGCCCTGACATGGCTTTCGAGACGAATGATCTGTCTAGGTTCACTCACGACCCAGGGGTACCTCACTGGCATGCGCTGGTTCACTTGTTGAGGTACATTGTTGTAACGCCTACGGCACGTTCATTGCCGTTAGCGCCGATATTACATAATTAGTCTACTCTTATCCTTGTGCCACATACTCGTTTTGGTCTATTTCTCTAATAGAACATGATCTTGTTCATGGTCTGAGGCATTAAGAGTCAGGGCTCTTACACTTTTTTGAGCAACCTTGTCCTGAATAGGACTATTACAGCAATATGACCACACAACAGCACAACTCAAGCCATGACTCTGTCATGGCTCTGGCTTACTCTTTTCTTTCTCAAATCCTTTCCATGTTCCCTCATGATCCTCTCTCACACATCTCTGGGATCCTGGACTTCTCCTCCCAGGGAATTCAACAGCTGCTAGTCAACTTTAAGCAGCTCTGGGAACAACATGGTCTTTCAGTGGCTGGTAGGGATTTGGCAGAGGCAGTGGTGCAGGATTCAACATTAAGATGTTGCTGGGCAGTGAAGGAAGAAGGTTTCCAGGCAGAGGTCTGTTTTCAGATGATAGAGTCTATTAAGAGACTGGGAGAAGAGTTTGGAATGGAACTGTCCAAATCTCAAACACCACCTCCTGCTCCAAGTTCTCCATCACCTTTGACCGCTCCTACTGCCTCATCACCAACTCCCATGCTCGCTTTGAACGCATTGAACGCATTAAAATCATCTCCACATGCTCTGACATTGGTTTCACCCTCCAAACCCACTTCCCCTTCATTTCGACTCCAACCAACCTCAGAGTTTGCACGGGAGGTGGCTGAACTGCGGAAAGCAGGCCAGTATTTGGGTATTTACGTGTAGGTATGCGAAAGGTGCTATAAAACAACCTAACAAAAACACTACCGCACCTAACCAGACTATCAATATGTAAGGGAGCGAGGGCGGGTTGTCAGAGATTCCCCGAGGGAAAGTCTTGTTATATCGGATGTACGTGCGCGACTGCTCCAGGTTCAAGACTGTAGCGCTAACATGGGTAACTAAGCTTGGACAACTCTTAGAACTGAGTCGAGGGAAGCCCAGCTGGGTGTACATATGTACGAGGGAACGTCGGGATGTCCGAATCAATATAACCAAACCAAAACCAATAATGCGTATGTGTCCAAAACCAAATAATCAAAACCAAAACCAATACAACGAAACTAAGATTCTCCTAGGCAAACTCTGGCTCTAGCTAGAATAGTAATCTCGAGGTTTGTCAACAACCCTAGGCAAACTCTGGCACTAGCTGCTGTGACGCCGTAAAGTCCTCGACCAAACTCTGGGCCAAGCTACAATATTGTGAGTGAACTTAATCACTAGGAACTTGTACCACAATCTTAGTGGCTCGCCTAACTTCACAGGGAAGTTGACTAAGGAACCCTCACTCTGGAGCCAAATAATTCCTTACTAGAAACCGTCCCCTCTAAGGAAGCAACTAGATTTAAGGTTGATCTGGAGTTCGAGGGAACTCAGACGCTCAAGACTCGATCAGATTCTCAAGTGGGCCAAAGGAAGTTTGTGAAATTCTATTACAGGCCAAATTCCGCCGAGCAAGTAATATGACAGTAAATCAAACTCCTTGAAGAAACTATCAGTCACTCCGCGGTAAAGCGTCGAGACTGGCTAACAACTTCGTGAAGCAACTAACACTTCTCCGCGGGAACACGTAGAGAGGTGACCAGCTACTTACTAGGTGAAGAAACTAACAACCAACTCGTAGTTAAGTAGAGAAGCGTCACGCTACTAGTCCCGAGGACGTTCTACGGAGCTCACTTCCTAACATACAAATTGAGGGAAAGATCCTCTGAGGTGAAGGAACACAACCAATCTTGTACAGGGGAGGTGGCAAGTAACTTCGTGAAGTTTATTACTTTCTAAAGATAACCAAGTCAGGAGGCGTCACGCTACTAGTCCCGAGGGGACGTTCTACAGAGCACTGGTCTTAGCAGTCAAATCGAGGGCAAGAAACTTGTCTTATTGAATAAATATATCTGGCTTATATACTGAGTAGAGAGAGTTTAATACGAAAAATAGATGAAACAGATATGGCGAGAGACGGAAAGAGAGTGGAACAGAGGAATCTGGCTCGGAAAGGAAACTCCAACCTATATATGGTACACACGATAAAGAAATAGTCCATTCTTGGGTATATATCAGAGGTAAAATATGATTTCGTGAGGATTAACATAGTTTTAGAGTGTTTTGATCCGAGCGAGGTTTCTCCGATTACTCCACAATTCTCCGGGGTCAGGAGTACCTTTACGCTTCATGATCACTTGCCGCCCGGTTTCCCTTGGGTGAGTTTCATTCTATTCCTTGGATAGTTCTGTCCATCCTGAGTGTGATTAACATTCTCTCGAGAAGGCCTGTTATCTAGCTTTCCAACGACACCACTTATGATAATCTCGAGCAACTGCGCTGAGTATGTACAAGTGATTCCCGATAGTCGGCTTTAACGGATAAGACCTTCCGTGTATGATTTCTAAGATCAAATGTTTTGATTTGCCAAGGCTATCCCGGCGCGTAGCTTTCCGTAGGACCGCTAAGCATGTTTCTACCGTCCTCACGGTTGCGACCGGTGCCGCGAATAGATCTCTACGGTTTCCTCGGGATCGTTCTGGTCCATTGTTACGGACTGTAAAGTCCACATCTTAACATAGCCCGTTGGGGGTCTTAGTGCGAGGGATGTAGTTTAGAGAGTCTACACTCTTTGGGTATAACTAGATTGACAATCTAGCGTTACATCTCCGGGCAGCCCAGGTATCCTCGCTAGCTTGGCTCTAGGCTATGCTTGTGGGCGTACCTTCATGGCTCGCTGAGTATTATTGTTAAGTTCTTTGCCTCGGCAACAGCTATCACGCTCGGGCTCCGTATAACTCTCTTATTGCATTGTATAACACGTACAAAGTGTCAAAACGTACGGTTACACGCCTTAGGCCGATTTTAGGCCTAATACCGGAAACTCGAAGTATTCATGGATGAACATGTCATGGGGCTCGAACACACAGCTGGCACACCGCCAGCTCGTGTTCATCTCTCAAACACTCCAACCGAGTGTACACCTGTGCCTTACATTGCCCCTGTGACTGCTGTTCCACCAACAGGCCTTTGTAAACGTGTCAAACACAATGTGTATGGTGCGTTTGGTTCACTCTTGCTTCATTCAAGTTGTTGCCCATCCCAATCTGGTACACTCATGCCATCACCCTCACCCACTGAAACTCCCCATCACCATATTTGTGCTCCCAATCAATGCTCCCATTCATGGCGCTGGAGATCTACTGTCTCCAATGTGCCACCACCATCTCAATCTGGACTTAGTGTCAGCATCCAGAGAATCCGGCGATTTTCACAGGACACTTTCTCTTCTTCTGCACTTATGGAAATTGCCAGCATACTACATTGTACATTACCTATTAGATGACTGTATGTTTCTCTTTGTTATGTTTTCCCTTTTCCATCTTTCTCTTTTGTTTTTTTTTGGGTAAGATGGACCTGTGGGGTCAATCTAGGGGGCATGTGTAACGCCTACGGCACGTTCATTGCCGTTAGCGCCGATATTACATAATTAGTCTACTCTTATCCTCGTACCACATACTCGTTTCGGTCTATTTCTCTAATAGAACGAGATCTTGCTCATGGTCTGAGGCATTAAGAGTCAGGGCTCTTACAATTGTAGGGACAAAACATCTCGGTATCACCTTTCGACGGTTGAAGGACGGCCTCAAGCCCCGCACCTATGGAGATGCAAATCATGCTGCATGCGTTGATACACGCCGCTCAGTATCAGGAGTTATGACCATGCTCGCTGGCGGGCCGGTGTTTTGGATGTCGAAAAGGCAAGATGTAGTATCGATCTCGACAATGGAGTCCGAATATATTGCCTACGGAAAGGGGACACAACAGGCGAAGTGGATACACAGTTTTATGTCCAAGATCGGTTATCCACCTACACTTCCATCCGACCTCTACGCTGACAACAAGAGCGCAATAGCTATCTCGGAAAATCCTCGCTTCCACCAATGTGTAAAACATATCGATATTCGCTACCACTTCCTTCGCGATCTCGTAGAAAAGGGGGAAGTCAAAATCCATTACATTCCTTCTGAAGAGAATTTAGCCGACATTCTAACGAAGCCCTTGGGAACGACTCTTCATCGGAAGATAATAGCGATGATGGGCATGGAGAAGGACGATGAGCAGGACTAGGGGAGTGTTGGGATCCGGGCTGGAGTCCCGCTATCTCGTATGCCCCGGGATAACTATAGGGGTAATATTTCTACCTTTCGCTTTCTTTATTCCTTCAATGCCGTTATCTTTCTTCCATTATTTTCTTTGCTATATTCCTCTGCCGGGCTGCAGTATTTAACTTAGAGTATTTACGACGTAGCACCCCAGTTGATTCACTTGTAGTGTCCTGGGGTGCGTACTTATCTTTTATTTAACTTTACAGCTTACTAACTATTGTACCTTCAGATATCGTATTAATTAGTTCTACAGGTACGGTTACTTATCGAATATGAGTTGATTCACTTGTAGTGTCCTGGGATATCGTATTAATTAGTTCTACATATCTAATGTATCAGTACCTTCAAAGTATGACCCATTACAGTGCTTCTGCGGGTCAGTCTCTTGTTTGAATTTTATATGTATGACTGATTTTCCGTTGAAATTGACGGTGGGAAGGAAAGGAAAACCACGTGGTCCTATTGAGGAACAGTCGGGGCGACTCGGAGAAACTTTTTGGCATCAAGCTGCGAGTAAGCACACCATGGAAAGCATCACGTGTAGGACAGAATGGTTTATTGATCACATAATGATGAACCGAACGATATGCTATATAGGTTTCTTATTATTATTATTGTAGCTGTAACTGCTATTGGTCTTTCCTTCGTCTGGCGGATCTACTGCTACTAGTACCTATGCGTAATGAGCTCGCTCAGACAACAGGGAGTTGGCCCCATAGTTTCTCGGATCCCTGCGTATCAGCACTTGAAGCCGGTATAAACCTAACCTAATCAGACTATGCTCACATTTGTCTGCAGACAGTACTCTCAATACTCTCAACTCCTCTGCTCATCTCTTGTAGCCAATACCGTAGATAATTAATCACAACATGATACATCCTACTCTGATGAACCTGGTATAAGCCGGAGTCGAGTATTGCCCAAGTATTGCCTAGCCTATCTGCAAAACCTGGGTTTTGATCAAAGCAGCTCTATTCAGTTGCTATTCAGTCCAAAGCATCTCAGAGCAAGGGTACTCGCTGTAGAGCACTCTGAGCCGCTCTGGGTTGCTTTGGCAGCTTTGGAGCGCTCCAGAGTGCTCCAGAGCAGCCAGAGCTTGTCCCAGGTTTTGCAGATTAGTAGGGGAACAAACATCATACTGTATGGCATATGCCTTAGATGTAAGTCGTATATACTTACTATCTAGCCATTGGATCTGGAGCAGTGGTGCCAGATCTACAGCATCTTAATTTCGAGCTCTTTCACTCCTCTCCCAGTGGTTCCGGCATTCAGTACTAGGACCATGCTGCGTGTTAATTCTTCCTTCCTTCCTTCCCTGTCTCCGCAGACTTAAATGTCATGTATAACCAACTAAAACAGTCCCTCTACTTATGTGTTGCTTATGTGACACTACACTATGGGCAAAAAGATAGATTAACTGATGGCGCCACAATCTGAGTAGTACCCAATTTGACATGCAAGCGCTTCTCTTTCTCGCTTTCTCGATTCACGGACATGCAGATCTGTGCAGGCTTCATTTTTGGATCATGTTTCAAATCAGAATCTGCCGATGTCCCCGCTATCTTGCAGCACTTCCAGAAGATAATATGCCACATTGCCAGTCGCAAAATATAATAAATAAAATAGGTACGGGAGTGTTGAAACAATTGATGCGACGCTAGGCGGAGCTCCATCAACGCTTGCGAGAAAGCGGCAGCACTACTCGCTATATACCCACAAAGGCTTTTAACCTCTTCCAACATACCAGCCAGGACGTTGAAGGACCAAGAAATCTTGATTTTAGGACAGAAACACACATACATAGCTTATCTAGGTAATGCGGGATCAACCTGCATGTTAATTTGTCTCCAAAAACCTCTGTGAGTGCACTAGAGTGCACTGTGTAGATGAGGATGATTCAAATGGACTCCAATGTTTGTATGGAGGAGGAGGATCAGCCATCATGTCATTGCTCGGGTATCTATTTTTGTTTTATTTAATTTTTGCAACTGACATTATTTTCTGGAAGCACTGTAACACAGGTCGTCGCTAATGACGTCTTATTTGATAGCAGTCCTTCTACAAACCTGATAAATAGGTTTAGACCCACTTGTGTTGTTGCTATCTCCCCGTCGCAATTTTACATTTTTGAGTTCATGACTGTCCATCTAACGCTAGAAGAGGTGGTACAACTCTTGGATGATAGGACATTGATTTCGGTACTTCACATTACTGCTTTCCTCTCCAAGCCTGCTGAATGTTTGCTGAATGTCATGGTGGTTCTCTCCTAGTATGTTGTTTGTATGTAACTTTGATTCTTCCTTATCCTCATAGCACTCATACTAGTTTGAACAGTATCTAGCACTGTACTTTTCCTGTATGACTGGATGCTCACGCTTCCGGTGGAACTGGATGTTGTATGGTCCGAGAAGCTACGACCTCTAAGACTTCTGAATGTGCTCTACGTCATCCAGCGATACATGCCGTTCATCGACACAATTGGCATTCTATTTGCAGGCAAGGATGATGTACTAACCGGTTCTTAGCTGATACTGAACGCTTACAGTGAACTTTGCAAAGCCTATAGAGCCAAATACCTGTCGTATCCTGTATAGCATCATGGCATGTAAGTGTTCTTGCTTCTCATGTGCTCATTTGTTTGATGTGTCTTCATCTCGGAAAGGGATGTATCTTACAGGAGTAGTCCTATCAGAAGGTCCTCGCTGAATCGATTCTCATATCCTTGGTTTAATAGATCCTTATTATGTAAAACTACAGCTGTCTTAACGATGCGCACCTGGGCGCTTTGGGGAAAAGATATTAGATTGACTGTTGGCCTCACGATATTCTTCGTGGGATGCTGGGTACCCGGTTTTTACGTCGCACATCTCTTCGTCGATTCACAGATATGTAAGTCCCGCGTTGCACTTACAATACAGGCTACTGATGAACCCTTGAATATTCATTGCCCCCTTCTTAGATATCCCTTCTCCACTCCCACAGTTTGGATGTGTGATACTGGGCGGTGAATCAATATTGTTCGTGTGTTGGGTGATCTTGATGGTGTTGGAGTATTACTCCGTACGTACGAGGTGCAGTACACCTTGCTTTGACATCTCTTTATTGGTATACGCCGTTAGCTTACTAGATACTGTACAGTTGGTACTATACCACGCTAGACGGCGTCTCCGAGCTCCCTCAGTTGGTTTTCATTACCCACTGAGGTGAGCTCGTTCTTATTTATTCTGTTTCTCTAACTTACGATATATTCTAGTTTAATTCGTTCCTACAGGTATATACAATATAGTTGGTTTTCATTACCCACTGAGTTTAATTCGTTCCTACAGATTATGAGACTCGTTCTCTAATTAAAAGGAAGAAAAGAGAGAACAGCAACGAAACTTACCAAAAATGTCATTTGGGAATTCGCTGAACATACCTAGACTCCCGGACGAGAAACAGCTCGTCGGTGAAGATAACTGGAGACCGTTTAAACGGGATATTCTGTTCATTGTCCAATCGAAGGGACTAGCTGGCTATATCAACGGTACCATACCCAGACCACAGCCGACTACGTACCCTACTGTCTACCCGCAGATACAGCCTACACCATTGTATAGTCCGACCCCATGCTTTGAGGAATGGGAGTCTCGCGACAGGCTCGTTGCCGGGGTGGTTATCTCAAACATCGTTGACCCAACTGGACTGGGCATTGATGAGACTAAACGTGCTTCCGAGATCTGGCAACACCTCGTAAAACGCTTCGAAAAGCGCGACGAAGCCCGTATCCACCTGGCAGACACCTCCCTTTGTAACGAAAAATTTGATTCCGCTGAGTCAACCATGGAAGACCACGAGAAAAAGATGCGCAACCTTCTGAAGAAGGTAAACGACCTGGGAGGAACCATCCCAGATGCGCAATTCCGCCGTATCGTGCTCGCGTCGATGCCTACAGAGTGGAAATTCTATGTACTGAACACGCCGGGAACGTCGAGCGCTGACGCATTCACGTATCTCCATACTCTATGGATACAAAAGGAGGAGGAGAGGAAGGACGGGGAGAGGGACGCGAAGCGAGTCAAGGCACTCATGGCTGCGCACACACCAGCGAATCCTCCACCCCGATCTGCAAACCAGCAACCCTTCACCTGTCACAACTGTGGCAAACCAGGTCACATCGCAAGGAAGTGCTGGGCCAAGGGCGGCGGCATGGAAGGGCAAGGGCCTAAACACGGCCAACTGTACAAACCGAAAACCGAGCCAAGAGCAAACACAGCCGAGACTAACGACAAGGACGCACCCACGCCGATGGCCACGTATGTGATGTCCGTCAAAGCGCACAACGACTCGGGTATGTCAATATCCGTCCCAAAACCTGTACCCAGCGCTGACACTGAGGGCAGGCAACATAATCCCATTCTAGGGAACTCAGTTCAGCGAAGGGTTGGTGGCGAGGATGTAGATAAAGACGTACCTACTCATAAAATAGTCACGCCCGAAGACTGTATAGCTTGCCGGGGTAGTACATCGCTGTATTCGCCTTCCAGACCTGCTATTCGAACATTTCTTGACTCAGGCGCCTCCGAGCACTGCTGGGTACAAAAGTCAGACTTCATCGAATACGAGGAAGTACACGGACAGGGAGGAAGTAGTGCCATATCAGGCGACGCCGGGAAGTTTCAAATCAACGGTATTGGAACGATCCAGTTCATCACTCGCGTGGGTGATAACGAGAGGAAAATACAACTGAAGGCGGTAAAACACACGCCGTCCTTTGGACACAACCTAATATCCGTCTCCACCCTAGACAAGAAAGGAATGCGAGGTGAATGGGGAGATGGGGTAATGACAGTTAGAGCACCTACGGGTGAGGTCGTCCTTCAGGGTTTCGGCCAGAGGAAGATGTACGAAGTCGAGGTACTAGAGTCGGGAGCGGTATTAGCGAACTACTCAAGGTCGAGGGACAGACCAACCGATATCCTCACCTGGCACCGCCGACTGGGACACATATCGATACGTCGAATACTGCGCATGGCAAACCGGAAGCTAGTGGACGGACTAAATATATCCAGCCGCGATATCCGGGGCATGTGTGAAGACTGCCTATATGGCAAGGCGACGAAGCGTCCATTTGACGAGGTGCTAACACACGAGTCAGAGGTCCTAGAGCGAGTCCATATCGACCTATTCGGGCCAGCCCGTACCCAAACCCGAGGAGGAGCAAGCTACCTGATGCTGTGCACCGACGGTAGATCTTCATTCAGAGTACCGTTCTACCTGTCAAATAAACGAAAGGAAACTGGAATGAAGATGCTACACGAATACCGGATGATGGCCGAGACACAGACGGGGAAGAAACTGAAAACTATCCGCATAGATGGTGGAGGCGAGCTGAACAACAGCCTGGTGGACGAGTATTGTGCAGAGCACGGCATACTCATAGAGAAAGTACCACATGATTCGTCTGCAGCAAATGGGGTAGCTGAGCGAGCTTTCCGCACAGTAATGGAAGGTACACGTACAATGCTAGAGGACTCAGGCATGCCATACTCGTTCTGGGGAGAAGCCTCATCCACATTCATATACGTAGACAACCTCGTTCCATCAGCGCGGTTCCCCGACACAGTACCAATCGAGGCGTGGACGCAGAAAAGACACGACATCGCCCACCTAAGACCTTTCGGTTGTGACTGCTGGGCAACGCTGCCACGGAGGAGAACGGATGGGAAGCTGGGCCGTCAAGCAGTCAAAGGAAAACTACTGGGGTACATGGGCAGAAGAGGGTATCGTATCTGGGTGCCAGAGACAAAATCCATCGAGGAGTCTCACGATGTGATGTTCGAGGAGGGAGAGCCACACCGCACAAGGGAAAAGATGACAGTGGAGGATGGGGGAGAGGACAACGTCCCTACTGGCAACGGGTATAATGACCCTGAGCCTAACAGGCAGGCCAACGACCCTGCACCCGCAGTACAGGCACCCGAAGTACAACAACAGATACAGGTGCCACATCCGCATGATGAAATGAATGCCCGAAACGAGCCTGAAGCCCAAGTGCCACCAGCACCCGTACCACCAGAAGACAATGGTCCCCGCCGCAGCGCGCGCGGACACATCCCATCGCAGCGACTTTTGGAGAGCAGAGAGTACAAAGAACGAGAAGAGAGAGGACGCGTGACCGGTGAGATGTGGGCAAGTGAAGACGGTCCAAACCCACTAGCGCTGATTGTCGAGAGCCCATACAGCTTTGCAGCATCGGCGGGAGACCTCTGGGTACCGGCATCCTACAAACAAGCTATGAAACAACCAGAACTATGGTTAGCCCCAATGGAGAAAGAGTTCAACACGCTCAAGGAAAAGGAGTGTTGGGAGCTAGTGCCGCTGCCGCCAAATGCCAATCTTACCGGGGGAAGGTGGACATACGCCATCAAATTTGACGCCGACGGCAACCTCCTGAAGCGAAAAGCTAGGTATGTTGCACAGGGATACACTCAGATCCAAGGGCTGGACTACGACCAGACGTATGGAGGGGTAGCTCGCATGGAGTCGGTCCGACTTGTGCTGGCAATTATGGCAGTACTAAAACTATCCATCTTCCAAGTGGACTTCACAGCAGCTTTCCTCAATAGCCCAATAACACACGACGTGTACATGAAACAGCCGGAGGGATTTGTCAAACCCGGGACTGAACACCTAGTATGCAAGCTCAAGAAATCAATCTACGGCACAATGCAGGGTAGCCACGACTGGCAGGAGACGCTAGCTGCAGGGTATAAGGAAGACGGATTTGTGACATCACGAGCCGACCCTTGCATCCGATACCGCCGTGAAGGTGGGGAGTACACCATCACCAGCACGTATGGCGACGATGTTTGTGGAGGGTCATCGACGGAGACAGGACGCGTCAGAGCTATCGACGACCTCGGAAAGCGATGGGAGGCAAATGAAGTACACACCAAGGTACTCCTAGGAATGACCATCACGCAGAACCCAGTCACAAAGGCGATTACAATATCTCAGAAGGCATACTTCATACGGATGCTAACACATTTCGGACTGGATAACGTACGGCGACGCAACACACCAATGCCGCCAAATGTTACACTCACTGAGTCGCCCAACCCACTACCAGAAGAAGAAGTCGCCTTCATGAAAGACAAACCATATCGCCCCATCGTCGGATCCTCAATGTGGGGTCAAGTATGCACGAGGCCAGACATGGCATACGCAGCGGGTAAGCTGGCGCGCTACCAACTCAACCCCGGGAGACAGCACTGGGAGTGCATAGAGTGGCTGGCCGGATACATCCTGCACACGCTCGACTACTCAATCACCTATCGCTGCCCATCCCCAACCAATAATGCTAAAGGCTCCGGGCTGAAACCGCACGGATACTCCGACTCGGACCACGGGGCATGCAAGGACACATATCGTTCTACATCAGGATACGTCTTCTTCATGGGAGGTGCACCCGTATCATGGAGCTCAAAGCGCCAGGCAACTGTCGCACTCTCGACAGTAGAGGCGGAGTACATTGCGCTCTCGCGCGCTACGCAGCAGGCCGTCTGGCTAATGTCTTTCCTTTCGGAGGTGGATCTGAAGCAGGCAGGGCCCGTGGAGATGATGGGAGATAACTTTGGATCGGTATGTCTCACTGAGAACTCGAAGAGACATGCGTTGGTGAAGCATATTGAGATGCGGCATCACTATGTTCGAGAAAAGGTAGCGAGTGGGGAAGTGAAGGTGGTGAGGATACGGTCGGGAGAGAACGTTGCGGATATATTTACCAAAGCGTTGAACGGTACAGTCCACTCGAAGATGGTTTCTATTCTTGGGTTAGATCGTACGGAGTAGGGGGGGTGTTGGAGTATTACTCCGTACGTACGAGGTGCAGTACACCTTGCTTTGACATCTCTTTATTGGTATACGCCGTTAGCTTACTAGATACTGTACAGTTGGTACTATACCACGCTAGACGGCGTCTCCGAGCTCCCTCAGTTGGTTTTCATTACCCACTGAGGTGAGCTCGTTCTTATTTATTCTGTTTCTCTAACTTACGATATATTCTAGTTTAATTCGTTCCTACAGGTATATACAATATAGTTGGTTTTCATTACCCACTGAGTTTAATTCGTTCCTACAGATGGCTTACGAAGCAGGTGGGTTAATGTATGTTCTTTGAGCTCAGTCATTCATTCAGAATTACTCTTTCTTACCAGTAATCCTGACTCTGATGTTGATCCCTGGCCTTGCATATTGTGTGTTATTTCTCTCATTCTCGACCATGGCCTTGTTCTCAGTCTCTACCTCATAATGTAGTCCGCTCAAGAAATTGGTCAGCCTTGACCACTGTATTTTATCGAGACGGTAAGGGCTAACTATTTTAATCATGATTTAACTGAGATTGTTTGATTTCTAGGTATCACTTACTACCTGATTCTTTTCGGTGAATCTCTACAGTTGTACCCTTCTCATTTAACTGTGGTACTTACTATCAACATCAGGGCTGTCAGTGGCAAATTTGCTCACTGTTCTACTACTGCCGGTTTGTCCTTGAATCCTCAAACTAGTCACGTCAGCTCATCCTTTGGCGCAGCATGATCTCCAGAACCTTTTCATTTCGTATCAGCGAGTGATGCAGACCATGGTGACCAGCAGAGTCATCCTCCATTTGCGAAGTCAGTCACGCAAACCACCAACCATCTCAGCACTTGTGATCAGTGTTACTACATGTCTCACTGAGACTGTAGGAAGGTAGCAGTACATTCAGGGTAAACTACAAGTCAGTACTCATGGTGCATGAGGCTACGTGAGAGTCTCTGATTGTCCGCTGTAGGATAGTAACAGTAAATCAAATAGTGCCGATATCATAATAAAATCGTAGGTTAGGGGCCTGGGGGAGTAGGAAGGTGGAAACTGAGGCTAGAACAGCCTGAGTCCAAGTCTGGTTCCGGATCAGGAAGAGACACTCAATCATTGAAAGAGATGCAAAAAGATATCAATGATGACGCCAGATGAAATACTTTAACATGTGTACAGTAGCACGCCCATGCAACTCTGTCTGTCCACTCCCGACTGACTCTTTCTCGTTCTCCTTGTAGTACTTCGCTACATCTGTGACGAGCGGATCGTCGGGATTGGGGACGCTAAGTAAGGCCTGTACGGACAACAAGACTGTCCGAATCTGATGAGCGGGTGACCCGCTTATCTTTGTCCGAGCGCCCTGTGCATCATTCAGTCGATTTGTAAAATAGTACCAAAAAAAGGAAAATCAGTGGAAATCATGAGGAAACACGTAGACCATCTACCGCAATGGTCTCTTCAATGACTTGAGGTTTTCGATGGTATCTTCGCTGAATTCTTCAGTTTTCACGGCCTAGAAGAATTTGATACGTATAAAACCAGGTCGAAAGGGGTAGAGAAGACCTAACACACGGCACGTTACTATAGAATCTCATATCTTGCCATGAAGTGTTCAAACATATTCAGCGTGCTCGTCTCTATCCGAAGTCGTCAAGTCCTTCAGATCCACAGCTGTCTTGACAGTTGGGAGGTAGAGTTCGGATGCATCCATGAAAACGGCGAACACAGGCCTAGCTTTGGTACCGCGTAACCGCTCGAATTATTGGGTGGAAACTTCACCCTCGTGAGTGTCCGGAGTTGGGTTGTTGTATTTTTGCCTAAAAAGGTAGCATTCAGCGAGTGAGAACCAGCGTGAAGAAGCCGCCTGATCGTCGAGACCCAGAAAATTCATTGCTCTGGAAAACAGGAGATGTATGTTGGATATATGAGCGAATAAATCATAGGGAATAACAAGGGCCAGAATGGACACGAGTGGCAGATGATCCAACATGATATCACAAGAAGGGAAAGGGGAAAAATAGCCAGGTGGTCCTTGAAATAAATATGCCGAGTTGTGATCGTGTAGGCCTTTGGCGCAAGACGGTAGTGTTAAGGGAGCAATAGGCGAGAACGAAAGCGGTTGCTGCAAGTTAGGTGGATGGCTTGAGCTCCGAGAGGTCTGGCGAGCGGGGGGTTCCGGTGGACGCTTGAGCATCGGGTCCATTGAGCGCGAGGGTCGTAAATATAGCTGGTGGAAGATGCACTTGAGGAACTTGACAAGCTTGATCATCGACATGGGACGGCTTCAAGTTGTTTTCTAGCCAGATAAGAGAATGACGTGACGACCATGTAGACCGGGTTCTCGGAGAAGAGTAAGAATTAGCGTCTGTCGGTTAGCTGAGTGTTGAAACGTTGAACGTTTGACTCTGAGCGTTGACGTTGAGCGCTGAGCTCTGGTGAAAATAAAGAATTACTGTAGCGCCCACGGACCGAATGGTGCCGATGCATTGAAGCTGACTAATACTTTTTCTCGCTTCTCTAGAACTGCGTTCATCTGATATCTTCAAAGGAATCGGAGGAACCGGACACACTCAGCTGCTTAAAAACAGGCATAATGACGCAATAGTACATGTAAATCACCAGTGCAATCTGGAAAACTTCCTCAGCACAGCTCTCTACCCCGAAGGAGCGCGGTACTTCCAAGAATCAGAAGTCCAACGACTCCACTCTGCTCAATAATCTGCCCACTGACTCGGATTACATGTTATGTTACTAACTAAAAGTACACCTACACTACCGCGTACGCAAATTCCATGTTCTGTCCAGATGGAAAGGTTTACGTTTGTTACCCTGACGGAACTGAGATGCTCAATACCATTCATTCCGCTTTCTCGAACCAACACAACACATCCACGTCGTCGAATTGCGCCTATAGCCAATGCTTTCAACATTTCCACCTCCAGATTGTCGATTACCTCCCAGATCCGTCACCCCACTTCAGTTCCCTCTGACGTCCCAAAGCCCAAGTCACAGAGCTATCAGACAGCTTAACATACACCCTCCGGAATCAGATAACACTGTGACCAATTCTGATACCAGGTTCAGTCCCAGTTCCAATCCTAGTTCAAGCCCAAGTTGTAGTCCTGGTCGTAGTCTCAGTCCTAGTCACAGTCGTAGCTCCAGTCCTAGTTGTAGTCCCGGCCCCACCCCCGGTCTTGTTCCTTATTACTCCTCTACCTCTCCCGCTCCTTCTCCTCCAATGCCTCAAGGCCTCACACCTCACCCATATCCCAACGTTAACCTCCACTCACTCAAACTCAGCCCGCTTGGTCTCCATATACACCACTCCGGGCATGCCCCCAGGCACGATCCTGCCATTCGAGACGTCAACCCGGGGACAAATACTAAGTCCTTGTATTGTCGACGTTTTGCTGTTCATTCGAAGTCGGGTCTGCTTACGGATTCGGATATGAATCTAGATATGGATTCCAATATGAATTCGGAAGCGCGTCCACAGCGCTACAACATCCAAATTGATGTGGATATTGGTCGGACACGCTGGATCAGTGTGCGTTGTGTTAAGGCGGTTGAAGATCAAGTGGGAGGCGGGGAAGGGGTGGTCGATGAGGGAGGATATGTGAGGTATGATAACAGTGCGGTATGGTGCTGGTGCTGCTGTCGTGTGACTGGGTGGGGATCGAGTTTGGTATGTAAGTCAACTTGTCATATTTTCGAACTTTTTTTTATGTGTGTATTGTGTATGCATGATATCGATGGGTATCTCATGCTTTGCTTTTCTCGTGCTCATTGTTATCATGGTTTTTTGTCCTTCCGTTCTCATTATGTTTTGAGCTTTCGACCACCAAATGAATTCATTGTACGGATATTATGGTGTTTATGATACAAATTCATTAATCCTTTCCATTTCGAACTTCTTGCAACCTTTTTGCTCTATTTTGCTCTCGAACGGAATTGGAATTGGAACCCCTGGCCTTGATTTTAATTTTATGTTCTATTTTATGTTCTATGTTTTTTGCTCCTGGTTTAATTACTGTATCTTTTTCACTGGGTCACTTCACCTGGATACTTTTAAGTCCAGCTTCACTTTACAATCACAGTCGATATTGCGGCGTACCTTGTGGCACACCGTTTCCTTGATAGTGCCGGTGATATCTTTGGTAGCCTGAGGTTCCCGAGCATGTCGATGATGCCCCTTGTGCCCCTTGTGCTCTCATGTGGCTGGCCGTTCTACACCCAAGCGAGGGCAGGTTAAGCCCACTTGGCACTTATGGTTGTACCAGGTATTGCTTGAGTACATTCACTTACGCCCCGAAAATTGGCCAGACCACTAAAATCAATAGCTATGAAAGCACAAGCTCCGATATATGATGAGTTACACCCAGTAACAACCCAGCACGCGTAAATCACTATATTCACCGAACGGTGATTAACGGAATGCGGGTCATTGTCTGAGTCATGTTTTACGAAGTAGGTGAGTTTATGTTTGATACATTTTCTGGCTCAGTCACTGACGATGTCCTTTCCGGGAATCTTGATACTGGGTACAGTACTACGTTTACTATCTGTTTCTTTTTGGTGTGTATCATTTCCAGTATGATACTTACCATTCCCCAATATATGATCAAGTATTGTCGGTGGTGAATTTAGTGACTGTCACTCTACTACTGCCACCGAGTCCTTGCATCAACCTTGCATTCTCAAACTTGGCATGTCACTTTATGCTCTGGCACAGCATGATGTCCAGATTATTTTCCTTGCATATTATTGGCATATTAGCGAGTACTGCAAACTATCCTAACCAGCAGAGCCATCTTCCAGATGCAAGTCAAGTCGCCCAAAGTACTACCCAATCTTCCGGTCACCGACTCACCTTTGTTACATGATTTCTGATTTAACTTGTAAGGATTGCCGATTGTGATTGTCGGGTGATGTGGGAAAGTAACGGTAAAAGTAACGGTAAATCCTCATGCTATCCGAACCTCTAGATGTCCCCTAAATGTCCCAGCCACTTAATACTATCATGATACCGATCACTGTCAGTGATGATGATATCTTAGTAGCAGCAGCCTAGTCATATATCCTTTCGACTACTAGTAATCAGATAAATAGGTTTGTCCCCGCCTGTTGTGTTTCTCCTCCACCGCGGCTCCGCCGTTTGCTAGCCCCCATTGCGATATCACGTTTCAGGGCTCTGATGACTATCTTTCTACCACCAGAGGAAGTGGTCATCGGATACCTTGATGATAGGAGCTTTTTATCGGTACTTTGCACTACTCTATTCTGCGCAGAATCTGAATGCCACCTTTGGGGTTCTCTTCGAGTATTTTCTTGGTACGCAACTTTGGTTCTTCCATACCTTACCCACATACTCATACTCAGAAATTGAAACAGTATCAAGCATTGTACTTTTCCTGTATGACTGGATCCTCATGCTTCCAGTGGAACTGGATGTCGTTTGGTCTGAGAAGCTTCGACCTCTGAATGTACTCTACATCATCCAGCGATACATGCCGTTTCTCGACACGGTTGCCAGCATTATTTTTGCAGGAAAGGATCAATCGCTTGATAAGATCTGACACTGAACATTACTTACAGTACTCTTTGCGAAACTGATAGAACCAAACACATGTCGGATCCTGCACACCATCAGCGCCTGTGAGTGTTTTTGCTTCTTATATGCCCATTTGTCTGATGAATCTGCCTTTACCTTGAATAGGGATGTATATTGCGGGGATAGCCCTAACAGAAGGTACTCATTGACACTCATTGGATCGATTTCCATATCCTTGGTTTACTAGATGCTTATGTGAAGCTATAAACAGTTATCTTGGCAATGCGCACCTGGGCACTTTGGGAAAAAGATACCAGATTAACCATTGACCTCACGATATTCTTCGTGGGATGCTGGGTACCCAATTTTTACATCATACACCTCTTCCTTGATTCAGAGATATGTAGGTTGTACTTATGGTGTAGGCTACTAATGAATTCTTAAATGTTCATTCATCACCCCCTTTCTAGATATCCAAGTACCTTCTCCACTCCCGCAGATTGGATGTGTGATGCTGAGCAGCCCGGGAGTATCGATATTGTTCTTGTGTTATGTGATCTTGATAGTTTACGAAGCAGGTGAGCTAATGTATCCTCGTTGGGCTCAGTCGTTCATTCGGAGTTACTCTCTCTTGCTAGTGATCCTGATACTGATGTTGATTCCTGGCCTCGCTTATTGTGTGCTATTTTTCTCATACCGTGGCTTTATTCTCAGTCTCTACCTCATATATAGTCCGCTCAGGAAACTGGCCAGCTTTGACTACCATAATATACCGAGATGGTAAGGGCTAACTTGAACTATTCCAACCATGGTTTGACTGAGATTGTTCGACTCTTTCTAGGTATCACTTACTACCTGTTTCTTTTCGGTGAATCTCTACAGCTGTACCCATCCTGTGGTCCGTGGTCGTGGTGATAGCTTACCATCAACATCAAGGGCTGTCAGTGGCAAATTTGGTCGCTGTTATACTACTGCCGGTAAGTGCTTCAAGCAAGTTGCATGCTCGGATTTGTCACGTTAGCTCACCCTCTGGCCCAGAATTCTCTCGGGAGCCTTCTCAATCCGTATCAGCGAGTGATTCAAACATTGCTGACCAGCAGAGTCATCCTTCATATACGAAGTCAGTTGCGCAAACCATCAACCGTTTTGTTGAGGGATCCGGGGCGCCTACTAGAAGGGTAAAGAGTCCTGCCATTTCGTTGAACCCTGGAACAAGTATGAGTAGTTCGAGTTTCGTTTCTTTCTTTCTTTGATCTTATTATTCGAAATATTCCGGTCCAAGAAACTAGCGTATCAAATGTCTATAGTCTCAGTAGCTGCAAAGTATGCCTCAATTTTCGGATTCACGTACTACTGTTTCACACACTCTTCAATATTGCGGACCTGCGGTCCATACTGGCGGGAAGGAGAGGAAAACCAACACAATTATATTGAGGAACAGTCGGGGTGGCAAGGACTCGGAGTACAACCCAGACACTTCAAGCTCCAAACACAGCGGTTAGGTAAGGCAACAGCAAGCTGAGAGTAGACACAGCCTGGAAACCGTCACTCTCCGCCGAGAGAGTATACAAAAAAGAATACAAAGGAGTGCCACAACAGGCAGCAAGCGAGAGTGCACCAGCCATATGTAGTAAATCATGATGTACTTATTAAATCCTCTCTTTTGTCATGCCTGTAGCTATAAGACACAACAGAGGTTGGTGTTGTGTGAAAGAAGAGCTAAAACAATCAGCACACATGCGTCCAAAACACCATGCCCCAAATTATCGCTCTGCATGAGGCAGGTCAAAACAGGGGTATCAGCAAGCATAGAAACGATGAAGACACTCAAGCTGCAAAAATAAGTGAAACCACCAAAACGCATGTTAATAGTTGAATTGACTCCTCGAAGCCATTGACAGTTAGCTTTCAGAAGTCGTCGGTCTGTCCCCTGACACCATCCCACATGGTGAGCACTGGCAGATACACCATAAAACCGCAAAGCCCACCAGTTAGCAGTACTCCTTCGATTGAGAGATCGTATTTGCACTCACTGTTCCTCGATTGCTTCCAATGCCTTGCACGAGCCGTATGCAATTGACTTGAATCCTCAAATTTACTATATATAAGTGAGCTTGCAGAAAGACTAAAATCACTTCCTGGGCGGTTGAATCAAACGTACGTAGCTTTCACCGCTCCATGGTTATTGCTTAAATATAGTACTGGCAGCAGAACATGACGAGACTCAGCCTTCTCTCTTCCTTGGTCGCTATAGCCACAGTACTCTGTTTGACCGCACATGGCGTTCAAGCCTGCCAAGAAGGAAACAATGTCAACTGGACCCAATGGGAGAATTCCGATTGCTCTGGCTCCATCGTATCTACCGGTACCTGCAGCGGCGACGAGAATTGCGCTTGTGAACCCATAGTCGGTAATGGAATCTCTACCGAGACCGTCGGTGAATGTTCAGGTTTCATTTTTGACAACGCTGTATGCGCGATTGATGATGGCTTCTCCGACATTCCACCCAATACTGGATGCTTCGGTTTTGGAATCTTTCCAGGAACGTCCACTTCATTTTCCTGCGGCCCCCCTTTCAACTAGGACTCGGAGTACGATCTATGTCCATATGGTAAGCATTCCTTTGTAGTTTATGTTTTTGTGAGGCCAAATCTGACTTTGTTTTAGGGGTCGTCGTTTGCCTTTTTGTCTTGATGCCAGATAAGTAGTTGTAAAGTAACTTGAAATTGTACCAACTTTGTGCTTGTACTTGAATTTGAAGAATCTGATGATTTATCTTGACCGGCAGTTGACCGCCGCGAATAAGAATCATTGAATCGCGGGTCCTCCAGTCGCCTTTCCATCTGCTGGGTGGCGTCTGATCTGTAGTAGTAGGGTCATAGGGGTCAGAAACCTCAATAAAACGGGGATGAGCTGAAGCCGTTGTCCGGCACTGCACAACCTTTTCCAGCGGTTCCAGTCCCTTCCAGTACACCGTTGAAAGCTCGATTCTAGAGGACCAGTTGGAGGATGTCATTCAGTAGTGTGCGTACTCGCTTTTTCTCCCTGACTCGAAATATCCTCGTTCAAGTTAGGGTCAGTATCCCCCAGAAACCTGACTCGTCACTTATGAACGTATTGAAATTTTGAAGTGTAATCTCAGTAGGTCTCAGTCTAGTTCGTCCTCGAGACTCAGACGCTAGATTGAGGCGAAGGGAAAGCTACGGTATAAGTGGTTCCGTCACTGACCAGTGACTCTCATAAGTACGTTTCTCTGATGAAGTATAAGTTTTTCAGTGTTTTTCACTGGCGTGTTCTCTAAGGGCCCCAACCTATGAGATGACAATTCTGGATCTGCGTCACTTTCTGCCATCCTCATACCTTCTACTCAACTTCTACTACAGGTATAAGACGCACTCAAAGGCTGGTGTTGTGTGAAGGAACATCCAAAACAACCAGCACGGGGCCTGGTAGACATAAAATAAACCAGGATTCCTCTTACCTGGGAGTGCGACGGTGCCCGGAATAAATTTAACTTTCGCCGATACTGCATTGAAAAAGCAATATCGTGCCTATGGTCGCCTACTACAGCGAACAATTTGCGAACAATATTGGCATGATAATTCTGATGCGCACTGCATCGATCGACGAGTAAGTCTATGGCAATACGTCTCCAGCTCTGTCTAGTTCTCTTACGTGTTCAGTCACCAGTGGAACCCTCAAAGGCGCGAAACGAAATCTAAATGCGCCAATACTAAATAGTTACGGTGTCGGTTGTGCGTTGGAGCAGCCAACGAATTTTCAGACTGCTGCTATGATCTGGAGTGGACCTCTAGAGTCGCTTAAAGATGATTTCAAGGAGCATTAATACGTTAGAGAGGCCTGCGACGATAACAGACGATGACTCGGTGTCGACGAGAAAAGTAATGAAATAAGGCTGTAGCGCCCACGGACCGAATGGTGGCGATGCAAAGCTGACTAATGCTTTTTTGCTTTTTTGCTCACTGCGTTCATGTCTTCAAACGAATCTTCAAACGAATCTTCAAATGAATCAGACTCACTCAGCTTAAAAACGGGCATAACGGTGTAATCTGGAAACTCTCCTCACAGCTCTCTACTCCCGAAGAAGCGTGCCAAGAATCAGAGTCCAACCACTTCAATCTGCTCAATAATCTGCCCATTGACTCGGATTGCGTGTTACATTTTACAAATTGAAAGACCTCCCTCCGTACACTTACAGCTACACTACGGCGTACGCAAACTCGATGTTCTGGAAAGTTTTGTTACCCTGACGGAACTGCTCGATACCATCCATTCCCCTTTCTCGAATCATCACGTCGTTGAAATGTCCACTCAACCGTATCTCTCCCAGATCTGCCGCCCAGCTTCAGTTCCCTCTAACGCCCAAAGCCCGAGCCGGCTATCATATATATTATATGTCAGACCTATCAGATCTTTCAACGTACACGCCTCCTCCGGGATCAGATAACACCATGACGAATTCTGATACCGGGCAGTCCCAATTCCGCTCCTAGTCCTAGTCCTAGTCCTGGTCCCGCCAGATCGTAGTCTCCTCCTCGTCCTTCAACTTCTCCAACTCCCGAAGGCCTCACGCGCACGCATCACGAAAATTCTCCGCTCCCACTCAAACTCAGCCCGCCTCATCCCAACATACTCCACCCCTCCGCATCCCAGGCACGATTCTGCCTTTCAAACACTTCACCCCAGGGACAAAAACCAAGTACTGCCGGCATGTCGCCACTGATGCGGATTGCAAGATGGACTAGATGCTGGATCCGATGTCAGGTTTGCTTGTATTCGGATATGGACATATATGGGAATATGGATTCAGATACGCATTCTCGGTGGCCACAGCGCTACAACATGCAGATCTATGTGGACATGGGGATGGGAATGGGCTGCCTGGGCGTGGATATGGACACGGAGCATCGCGCGTTATTGAAGCGGCTGAAGATCGGAAGGCGAAGGAGGGGTGGTTGAACGTTGATATATGATACGTTGATGAGGGAGGAAGTTTATGTGACGTATGATACTGCTGGTCGTCGTCGTGGCGGTGGTGCTGCTGTCGCGTAATCGGCTGCGGTTTGTGGGAGTCGGGGAGTCGTCCTTCTGAACTTTTTTTTTCCGTGCGTGTATCGTGCATGTATGATGGGTATCTCATGCTGTGCTACTATCATTGTTATCGTCGTTTTTTCGCCCTCCCCTTCTCGCTATGTTTTGAACTTTCGATCACCAGATGGTTTCGAACACCTTGCAACCTTATTACTTTTTTTGCGCTTAGTCGCTCTCATCTACTCTCACTCACTCAGCCCTCAGAAAGGAATTTGGACTTGGAACCCCAATATTCTTTGCCCTCGGCTTTGACTGCTTTGAATGTACTTACTGCACGTAGATTCGGTCGCTTTCTTACTCCTTCACGCATGTAAAGAAACTAGCGGAAAATCCCACCCACCCAGCGGCGTGACTTTTTCCGCGATTCCCCGAGCTAACACTCGGTGCCCCCCAGCCCACAGTTTCTCGGTGTACCTTTTAGATTGAACCTGCGATAGATCAGGCTGGACTCAATGTAATCATTTTGACTATTTGCCTCACTCTACGTGGGTTTCAGTGCACCTGCCAATGCTGGCTCTTCTGAGATGGAACTTGAGCACATTTTGAGTGCTCAGTAGCTCTCTATCTCCATATACAGGTAAGAGTGCCGGTCCAGGCAGGCAAAATACCTCTCATCTACCTAACTTTACAGAGTTAGTCCTACTCTAGTCTCTAGTAGATGCATCACACAACTATGTGGTTTATTGACCGCATAATGATGAACTGAACGTTATACTATATAGGTTTCCTATTATTATTGTAGCTGCTATTGGTCTTTCCTTTGTCTCGGGATCACGTAGTCTAGGTCTGTTGCGTAGTAGTACTTTTACTGTCACATGTATAGAATACTTGTATCAATCTCATTCATTTTCAACAAATGTGAACCAAATGGTAGCAATAATACCAGGGAAATGGTACAGTAATATGAACCAATCTGGCCTAAAGTAAATAGATACCTAAACAACGAGAATCAATCTTGTTCAATATGAGCCGATTGAAGTCCCAGTGTTTGATTCTCATTGATTACAAGTAAATACACCTGTCATTGACCGACAGTTCTCAATCTAATCCGATCTCACTCAATCTCATTCATTTTCAACCATTCTCAATCGACCCAATTTTCACTGGGATTCAGTACTAGGACCATGCTGCGTGTTAATTCTTCCCTCGTTCCTTCCCTGTCTCCGCAGACTTAAATGAGTTGTGATGTTCATGTATAACCAACTAAAATAGTCCCTCTACTTGACACTACACTCTACTACACTATGGGCAAAAAGATAGATTAACTGATGGCGTCACAATCTGAGTACCCAATTTGACATCCGAGCGCTTCTCTTTCTCGCTTCTCTTTCTTGACTGACAGACATGCAGGCTTCATTTTTGGATCATGTTTTAAACCAGAATCTGCCGATGGCCCCGCTATCTTAACACAGGTCGTCGCTGATGACATCTTGTTTAATAGCGGTCACTGTCCTTCTACGAACCTGATAAATAGGTTTAGACCCACTTGTGTTGTTGCTATCCCCTGTCGCGATTTTACATTTTTGAGTTCATGACTGCCTACCTAACGCTAGAAGAGGTGGTACAACTCCTGGATGATAGGAAATTGATTTCGGTACTTCACATTACTGCTTTCCTCTCCAAGCCTGCTGAATGTCATGGTGGTTCTCTCCTAGTATGTTGTTTGTGTGTAACATCAAGTCGTCCTTACCTATCCTCGTACTCATGCTAATTTGAGCAGTATCAAGCACTGTACTTTTCCTGTATGACTGGATGCTCACGTTTCCGGTGGAACTGGATGTTGTGTGGTCCGAGATACGACCTCTGAGACCTCTGAATGTGCTCTACGTCATCCAGCGATACATGCCGTTCATTGACACGATTGGCATTCTATTTGCAGGCAAGGATGATGTACTGGCCGCTTCTTAGAATCTTAGCTGATACTGAACGCTTACAGTGAATTTCGCAAAACCTATAGAGCCGAATACCTGTCGTATCCTGTATAGCATCATGGCATGTAAGTGTTCTTGCTTCCCATGTGCTCATTTATTTGATGTGTCTTCACCTCGAAAAGGGATGTATCTTACAGGAATAGTCCTAACAGAAGGTCCTCGCCGAATCGATTCTCATATCCTTGGTTTAATAGATCCTTATTATGTAAAACTACAGCTGTCTTAACGATGCGCACCTGGGCGCTTTGGGGAAAAGATATCAGATTAACTGTTGGCCTCACAATATTCTTTGTGGGATGCTGGGTACCCAGTTTTTACGTCGCACGTCTCTTCGTCGATTCACAGATATGTAAGTCCCGCGTCGCACTTACAGTGCAGGCTACTAATGAACCCTTGAATATTCATTGCCCCCCTTCTTAGATGTCCCTTCTCCACTCCCGCAGTTTGGATGTGTGATACTGGGTGGTGAATCAATATTGTTCGTGTGTTGGGTGATCTTGATGGCTTACGAAGCAGGTGGGTTAATGTATGTTCTTTGAGCTCAGTCATTCATACAGAATTACTCTTTCTTGCTAGTAATCGTAACACTAATGTTGATCCCTGGCCTTTCATATTGTGCATTATTTCTCTCATTCTCGACCATGGACTTGTTCTCAGTCTCTACCTCATATATAGTCCGCTCAGGAAATTGGTCAGCCTTGACCACTGTAGTTTACCGAGACGGTAAGGGCTAACTATTTTAATCATGATTCGACTGAGATTGTTTGATTTCTAGGTATCACTTACTACCTGATTCTTTTTGGTGAATCTCTACAGTTGTACCCTTCTCATTTAATTGTGGTACTTACTATCAACATCAGGGCTGTCAGTGGCAAATTTGCTCACTGTTCTACTACTGCCGGTTTGTCCTTGAATCCTTAAACTACTATCACATCAGCTCATCCTTTGGCGCAGCATGATCTCCAGAACCTTTTCATTTCGTATCAGCGAGTGATGCAGACCTTGCTGACCAGCAGAGTCATTCTCCATATGCGAAGTCAGTCGCGCAAACCACCAACCACCTCAGCACTCATGCTACATGATCTCTAATTGTCCACTGTATGATAGTAAGTCACAGTAAATCAAGTAGTGCTGATATCGCTAATAAACTCGTAAGTTAGGGAAGTATGAAGATGGAGACTGAGGCTAGAACAGCCCGAGTCCATGTTTGGTTCTGGCTCACTCAACCTTTGAAAGAAGTGCAAAAAGATATCAATGATTACAACAAATAAAATACTTTAACATGTGTACAACATACCCTCTGTTCTGACATTCTGACGGCAATCGTCAACCATTAGCATGTTTCTCTGTCTACTCCCAACTGACCTTCTGTGCATCTTTCTCGTTCTCCGTGGAGAACGGATCGTTGGGGTTCAATGAGGGCGCTAAGTAAGGCCTGGACGAGACCGTCCGAATCTGAAGAACGGGTAACCAATTGTCTGCAAAGTAAAACTGAGTTTATACAAGTTGAAATCATGGTCCTGGAATGGACTGATACGCACCTTTCGAGATTATCAAACAAATCCGAGCTTTAAATTAACCTTTTCTCAGTCACCACCCAGATAGCACACAAATCTAGTTACTCGCCGATATTTGGGTGATAGATCTTGGTGAAAAATCCATTCTATCAAGCTTATCTTTGTCCGAACGTTATGTTCATCATTCAATCGGTTCGTAAAATAGTACTAAGGGTGGAAAATCGGTGGAAATCACGAGGAAACAAGTAGACCATCTACCACAATGGATCTCCTCAACGACTTCAGGCTCTCGATGGCATCTTCGGTTTTCACAGCCCAGAAGAATTTGATACGGATAGAAACAAGCCGAAAGGGGTAGAAAAGGCTTAACGCACGGCACGTTACTGTAGAATGTCCCATACTCACCTATCCTGTCACGAAGCGTTCGAAAATATCCAGCGTGCTCTTAAGTCGTCAAGTCCCTCAGATTCACAGCGGCTTCGATATCTAGGAGGTAGAGTTCGGACGCATTCATGAGCACACCGAACGCAGGCCTAGCTCTAGTACCGCCCGAGCTCTTGAGCATAAACTTCAACCTCGTGAGTATCCTGAGTTGCGTTCATGTATTTTCGCCTAAAAACGTAGCATTCAATGATCGAGAATCGGTGTGAAGCAGCCGCCTGGGCGGGACCAAGAAAAGTCATCGCTCTCAAGAGCAACATCAATCGCACCGGCAAGTGGGAGACGTATGTAGGATCCATGAGCGAACAAGCCATAGGGAATAAGTTGTGTATACAAGGACCAGACTGAACACTGCAAGAAAGCTGGGGAGCGGAGGTGCATGTCAGGGCTTGAGCATCAGGTCCGATGAGAAAAATTGTAAGTATAGGGCCCAGATGTATATGAATGCATGCAGGTGGTGAAAGATGCAACTTGAGCAACTTGACACAAGCCTACACAAGCTTGATCATCGACATGATGGTATGAATTTAAGTTGGTTTCTAGCCGGATAATAGAGTGACATCGACGCAATAGAAGATAATTTCTCGGAAGCGGTCCGTCTAAAGAAGAGCGTGTTGAGCTCTGGTGAGATCTCAACAAACCTTAGAAGGGTGAAGAAGTAAACCTGTAGCGCCCACGGACCGAATGTGCAGAGCTGACTAATTAGTAATACTTTTTTCATCAGAGGGCGCTAAATACGTTCAACGTTCAACGTTCGTTCATCGTTCATCTGGTATCTGATATCTTCCAAGGAATCAATTACATGTAAATCACCAGTGGAATCTGGAAACTCTCCTCACAGCTCTCTATCCCGAAGAAGTGCGGTACTTCCAAGAATCGGAGTCCAACGACTTCAATGCTCAATAATTTGCCCACTGACTCGGATTGCATGTTACATGTTACCAATTGAAAGCTCTCCCTCCGTACACTTACACTATGGCGTATGCATATTCGATGTTCTGTCCATATGGAAAGGTTTGATACCCTGAAGGAACTGAGATGCTCGATAACATTCATTCCGCTTAATAAACCAACACAAATATATCCACGTCGTCGAAATGCACCCATACCCAATGCTTCAACTTTCCCATCACCAGACTACTTTCTTCCAGATCTGCCGCCCCGCTGCAATTCCCTTCAACGCCCAAAGCCCAAGTTGGCACTCAGATCTCAGACCTGGATCGTTCAACGTACACGCCTCCTCCGGGATCAGATAACACCGACCCTGATACCGGGCAGTCCTAGTTCCAACTAGTTTCAGTCCCATTTCCAACGGTCGTAGTCTCAGCCACACTCCTTATTACCTCTCTACTCTCTCCTCCTCTCATCTTCGTCCTTCAACTCCTCCAACTCCTCACGCGCACCCTCAAGGCCTCACGCCTCACCAAAATTCTCCACCTCTACTCAAACCCAGCCCAACATACACCACCCCTCCGCCGCTAGGCACGATTCCGCCGTTCAAGATAGACTTCACCCCGGGGACAAACATCAAGTACTGTCGGCATGTCGCTGCTGATGCGGATTGCTTGTGGATATGGATATGAAATTATATGTGAATATAGAATCGGATACGTGTTCTCGGTGGCCACAGCGCTACAACGTGCAGATTGATGTGGACATGGGGATGGGATGGGCGGGGATATCGACACGCTGCAGCATCGTGCGTTATTGAGGCTATTGAAGATCTAGTGGGAAGCAATGGAGGGGTGATTAATGAGGGAGGAGGTTAATGTGAGGTATGATATATGATGATGCTGGCAGTGGTGCTGCTGTCGCGTGAGTGGGTGTGGTATGTGGGAGTCGAGGTATTGTGTTTTTGAGGAAGTCGAGGAGTCGTCACTCGTGTCTTGGAACTTTTTCGTGCGTGTATCATGGAAGATGGATATCTCATGCTTTCCTTTTCCCATGCTGTGCTACTCTTCCCTTCTCGCTATGTTTTGACCTTTCGACCACCAGATGGATTCATGGCACGGAGATCACGATGTTTATATAAATTCAATGATCCTTTTCATTTCGAACTCCTTGCAACCTTTTAGCTCTATTTTTGCGCTTAGTCGCTCTCACTCAGCCCTCGGAACGGAATTTGGAATTGGAACCCCAATGTTCCTTACTCTCGACTTTGCTGCATAGACTATTACACATAGACGGATAGCTGTACTGCACATAGATTCGGTCGCTTTCTTACTCCTTCACGTATGTATGGACTCAGGTTAGGGTAGGTTTTAGAATCTATCCATTCTTGTTGCGTCATGCTCCTTTCACAGTGCTCACTGCTAGTGACATCTTTGGTAGCCCGAGGCTCGTGAACACGCCAATAGTGCCACATAGAGCTAGTCGTTTGCCCGTACTCTCAGTTTTTTCTTCTTTGGTATAACAGGGATCGTCCCCTCATAAACTCTGCGTCGGCTTCTCGAACTCTTCAAAGGCACTTGACTGAACTAAAGCGATCAAGGCGGATCTGGAATTGTCGGAAGAGGAGCGCTAGGGAGCGCTCCCTCAAATGTCCCTTTGGCGCCATCGTGGCTAGTTACCCACATTCTCTTCCTATACAAGTCCGTCCTCCCGACTCTCCCCTCCTACTCTCCAACCAGAGATACACTATCGCGAACAAGGTGCCAACGAGTCTTCTATTTAACGAGTCAAATCACATCAAGTCCTTGCCTCTATTGATGGTTTCCTCTCAAGGACAGCCTCAGCATCCTACTGACCGGAGTTTAGTGAGCCGGGACATATTTACGCTTTCGGATATCTTTATGCCTCCAGGCATCTTTGCGCCTTCGGGCATCTCTTCGCCTCCCGGCATAAGGTGCCTTATACTCCCCACTGATCTCCATAGCATAGAAGTAGGAGCACCGGCCCAGGCCCAGGCAAAACGCCTCTCATTATCTACCTAACTTTACAGACTCAAGACGCACCACGTAACTGTGTAATTACAGCTTGGAATACTTCAGCTAATGCAAGCGAGCAGCCTTTCTTCATCCGGACCTCTAGATGGATGTCTCCATAACACACGTCATCGTTGATAGCATCTTAGTCTTTCCATCGACCTGATAAATAGGTTTGGGCCCACCTTTTGCGTTGGTTGCTAGCTCCCCATCGCGATATCACTTTTCAGAGCCCTTCGATGACTACATTTCAAACACCAGAAGAAGTGGTCAGATACCTTGATGGTAGGATTCTGATAACGGTACTTCACACTAAGTACTGTTTTCTGCGTAAAGTTTGCTGAACGTTGTCTTCGTGTTCCTTTCCTAGTATCTTCTTGGTGCGTATCTTGCATAACTATTCTCATACACACATCACCAAAATGTCCAAAACAATATAACACTTTACATAGGTTTATAAAAGTCTGGAATAATTTTGTGGCATGATAACAAGATTATCCTTTGATATTATAATGAGAAGGAGTTATCATGCTCATCATGATTCTGAGAAGGTATAACAGCCTTGTCACAATGATATGCATATTATAATGTGGTTATCATACCCTTGTCACAATTATAACTGGTTATCATGCTGTTATCATGATCACAACTGATTATAAAGTACATATCATGGTGCTAGCTGAATGATCCAAAAACTGAAGTGAAAAGGGCGAGAAAAAGTAAAAAAAGGGTCGGGAATGATTAGGTGAAGTTAAAAAAATTTGGCCCCTTTCCCTATATATTAAGCAAAAACATAGATCCTAACAAGCATGCTCTGGCGTAGTGGTAACGCGTCTCAAGTATATGGTCTAAGCGCTGTCTAAGCTTGAGGTCGCGGGTTCGAACCACGCCGGTATCATTTACTTCCACTTGTGTTTGTGACCTTGCTGCTGCATTAAGAGTCGTATTATGTAATACCCGATCTCTTTGTATTATTTTTGGCTTTTTAATTTTTCTTATTTTGCCTGGCCATGATCAACCTCACCATGCATGATAACCCCTACCATGCATGATCATCTGAAGTCACTGTGACAGAAAATGATAACTCATGATGGGCATGATCAATGGGGGGGAGTAGCGTGTTAACTCAGGTATCATACCCTGCCATGAGTGGTGGGGCTGATGCCAGATTCCAGAGAATATAATGAGTATATATTGTTTCAGACATTTTAGTGATGCATACTCAAAAATCAAAACAGTATCATGCGCTGCGCTTTTCCTGTATGACTGGATTCTCATGCTTCCAGTTGAGTTGGATGTCGTCTGGACCGAGAAGATACGACTATGACTGTACTCTACATCATCCAACGATACATGCCGTTTATCGACACCATTGGCATTCAGTTTGCAGGAAAGGATGACGAGTTGATTGCTTGATGATATCTGACACTGAACCTTACTTACAGTGTACTTTGTGGAACCTAGTATAGAACCAAATACATGTCTTATCCTGTATAAGATCAGTTCATGTATGTGCTAGGCCTACTTCTTATATGCGCGTTCTTATGATATGTTTCATCCTGAACAGGGATGTATATTATAGGGATAGCCCTAACAGAAGGTACTTGCCGGATTGATACATATCCTTGGTTTACAAGATACTTATGCAGAGAGATAGTTATCTTAACGATGCGCACCTGGGCACTTTGGGAAAAAGATATCAGATTAACCGTTGGCCTCACGATCTTCTTTGTGATGTGTTGGGTACCTGTTTTTTACATTGGGCATCAATTCATCAATTCAGACACATGTAGGTACTAGGTCGTGCGTCGCGCATATGATGCAGGCTACTAGTGAATATTGAATCCTTGAATTGTCATTCATCACCCCTTCCCTAGATATCCCTTCTCCCCTCCCACAGATTGGAGTATGTGTGATACTGGCTACCAAATCAAATTTCTTCTGGGTTTGGATGATCTTGATGATCTACGAAGCAGGTGAGTTGATGTATGTTCTTTGGGCTCAGTCGTTCATACCGGACTACTCTTTCTTTCCAGTGATCC
This sequence comes from Rhodocollybia butyracea, assembly GCA_015501585.1. Lineage (NCBI taxonomy): Eukaryota > Fungi > Basidiomycota > Agaricomycetes > Agaricales > Omphalotaceae > Rhodocollybia > Rhodocollybia butyracea. The sequence continues at coordinate 144,168 of JADNRY010000079.1, forward strand.
TGATACTGATGTTGATCCCTGGCCTCCCTTATTGTTTGTTGTTTTTCTCACTCCTGACTGTGCTTTGTTCTCAGCCCCAGCCCCGTATATACTTAGTCCGCTCAAGAAATTGGTCGGCGCTGAACACCATAATATATAGAGACGGTAAGGGCTGACTACTATTTTGATTATTATTATTCTACTGAGATTTTTTGATTTCCAGGTATCACTTACTACCTATTTCTTTTCGGTGAATATCTACTACAACTCTACCCTTTCCGTTGTGATACTTACCATTCCATCCACTTCAGGGCTGTCAGCGGCAAATTTGGTCACTAGTCTACTACTGCCAGTGAGTGTTTACATCCTCAAGCTTCTCATGTCACTTCATCCTCTGGTACAGCATAATCTCCAGGACCTTTTCATTATGCATCAGCGAGTGATGCAAACCTTGCTGACCAGCAGAGTCGTCCTCCATATACGAAGTCAGTTGCGCAAACCACCAACCATCTTGTTGAGAGATCCAGAACCCTAGAAGGGCAAAGAGTCCTACCATTTTGTTCAACCCCGGACCGAGTATAAGTAGTGGTCTTATCATCCAAAATATTCTGACTCAAGAATCAAACATATACCATAGTCTCAGTAGCTACGAAGTATGACTCTCAGCTATCTATTGGAGTGCTCCTGAGGGTTATTCATATGTATGCCGCTTAATATTATGAACTTTGTACTGGTTTTCTCATTCACTGTATGATGTTTTACACACTTCGTTCTTTGCCCATCAGAACCTTGATTAGGAGCTAATTAAACACACGTGATGTATTGGAGGCTTGAACATTCACATCCATGGCTCCAGATCTAGATCTTAGCCTGTTCGCAAAAGAGACACCCCCAGCTCCGCCAGGCAGCTCAGACGAAGTCATCCGCCTTACTAAACTGTTCTACGACAAAGAGCATCGAATCTTTGTGAGGCTACAGAACCATCCTCGAATTGCCCGTTACCATGGGTGGGATCTCAAGCACGGCCTGCTCTTTGATCGATATCCCGCAGGAGATCTTTTCACTCATCTACTACAAAATCGAGACACACCTCCTCCACTTCTACTCCGCTTACGCTGGGTACGCGAGATAGCCGAGGGATTGGCTTGTATCCATTCAGAGGGAGTCGTCTGGGTCGATGTTACTCTCTCTAACGTGCTTCTTACGGAAAGCTCCAGCATAGTCTTATGCGACTTTGCTGGCTCATGCTTAATCAATATTCCTGGAGAGCAGAAGCTTCCCTATGAGTATCGAGACTGCCAGGTGCTAGCTTCTCATATGACACAGATGCCACGATACAAACAGGGTCGCCTTTGGAAGGGCCCAGGCAGCCCACATCCAAATGAGGACTGGCTTTTAAATCCGCACTCGGATCGCTTTGCTTTTGGAGCACTCATGTTCTGTTTGATTGCACTTCGCTTCCCGCACTCGCCTTTCTTTGTTGTTCATGACTTGAAGGAATCGGTTGACATTTTCAAAAAGCATCAGGCTTTGGAGTTTGATACCTTTGGTGATGTCGAAGAATACCGGGCGCTCAATGAGATAGTTCGAAAATGCTTTTATGCAGCTTATGACTCGACAGATAAGTTGTTGGAGGACATAAGAGTTGTGTGTGATGCTATGGTCCGTTGTTTTACAACCTTAGGAGTTGCCTCGCAGACTGGCACTGATGTATTCTACAGCCCTCCAATGCACCACTGTTGCAGGATAAAATAAGGGACTCTGAAGTTTACCTTCCAGAATCTAGGTCAACCAACCGACGCTTATTTCCATTTGGTGACAACGAGGATGAGTTTGATTGACACGTAAGGTTTTTATCTCCGTAAAACACTAAAATGTATTCCTCATCTTCAGTTCCTGCGCGATGGAGCAGTGTACCAAGTGGCAGTGCTTTATCACTCGGAATAAGTAGTCGTACATTCAAGAGCACCAGTATATTCATCAAATAACAAGTATTTACATACCTAACGAGTCGAATACCTTGATGAATTTTTTCCCACTCCGTTGGCGGCATCAGTTTGCCACAGCTCATCGACAGGAAATGCGGCAGATGCTTTGCGATGCAGGGATAGGGAGACGACCCAAATGGAGGACATTTCGTAGGTGGTTTGCGGTACCTTGAAAGATGGGGATCCGTGGGAGGTGGAGGTGGTAAAGGAGAGAACCAAGATCACATTGAGTTGAACAACGCATCCACGAGGGATACGGAGACATTTGGATCGGTCAGGGAAGGACACAGGAAGGCATGGGAGGCTAGGAGGACGGAGAAGGATACCGTAGAACAGGATAGCTTGGGGGGAGACGGTGGTAGTGAGCCCTGCGAGGACGTACGAGAAACCTAGAGCGAGAGAGGAGAGCTAATTTTGCGTTAGAGGATGTCGATGAGTATGGTCTGAGATAACAACGCGCCAAGCTGTACTCAGATACACCCCGTCGTCTGTGGATTTAAGTTGAAAAAAAAAAACGAAGTCAGATATGCAAAAATCCCTTGAGGCGCTTGGCGACTCATAAAGGATACGGACAAACCCAGACGCACTAATCGAAACCTCGCTAAGACCCTCTATTACGCACTTTCACTACAATCGCACCTCCCGGCGAGCTCCGAGGCAGTAAAGACCCACAGTCCTTTTCTCATGTGCATGAAGGGAGGACCATCCAATCCTTGAGTACGCGACATTTCGATTTCAAAGAACGCGTCACCTGGATGTGCTTGCCCAGGTCGTCGGTGGAGGGGAGTGATCGCGCCCCGGAGCGAGGTGAGCATTATGCGAGTAGAGTACGGAGATTAGGCCTTAGGCCTTAAGCTTAAGCTTTAAGCTTAAGTGCAGTGGCTACCTTTGCAGAACTTTAATTGATGAGGGGTATATTGTATGTTAGGGGAATCATTGCGGGTTTCAGAGGGAACATGGGGTAGCGAGATGACGTGGGCCGGTAGACAGGTTTCCGGCCGCGGATGTTGTGAATGGCGAGGACCTCTGGATGTTGCTTTTGGCTACGTGATGCGTGAAATGGATTGAATGGTTCAGGTTAGTGTGTAGCACGAACACTGGCGGCAGCTGTTTTCCTACTCAGTACTCAGCGCTCAGCAATTGCACGTCTAGTAGTAGCAGAGAATAGATATACCCTTGCGTTGATATCTGAGCATCTTTGATCTCGTCTTCAACGTTCAACGTATAACGTTTAACGTTTAACCCTGCCTTCCTCATGACTATACGCAGACGAGACTTGAGCTTGCATGACATCTTCTTCATGTGCTCTAGTGGACGAATAGACGTAGGCCGGGAGCGGGGGTCATTCAGTGCATGAAAAGGTCTCGGAGAGCGTCAATAATTGGCGAGGGTACATCCACAACGACGAGAGGAACGAAAGTAATGATTTTGAGCGCCAAAGCAGCGAGTTTGCGTTTGCGTGGACGAATTGTAGCGCCCATGGGTCGCATGGGAAAGCTGACACATACTTTCTCAGTTACGTTCATTTGTCGTATTCTGCGAGACTAGTTCATCTGGTATATTCTAACACAATCAGCTTAAGAACGAGCATCATCACAGAATACTACATGTAACTCACCACTACAATCTGGACATTTTCCTCGCAGCTCTCTCTATCCCGAAGAAGCCCGGTACTTGCAAGAATCAGAATCCAATCTTTTTAAGTCCAATCTGCCTTGTCTCCCCTATGCAGACATTCAATGATCTGCCCACTGACTCCAATCGCATGTTACCATTTCGATGTTCTGCCAGTCTGGCAGATGGAATCATGGAATGGTTTATTACTGGTAAGATGGAACTGAGATGCTCGAATACCGGTCACTTTCAACCAACACAGTACCGATACCCAAACAGACGGTACTCAAACACACAACGCTTCCGCTTTCCCGAACCACATCTATAAACACTCGACCATACCCATACCCAACGCTCACCTCCAGAATACCTCCCTCCACTATCTCCTAGATCTGCCGCCCTGGTCTGGTTCCCCCCGACGCCTCGAATCCTCTCGAAATCCGAGTTTACACACCTCATCCGGAGTCAGATAACGCTGCGACTGATACCGGTACCGATACGATACCGGGTCCAGTCCTGGTCATAGCCCCAGCCCCCAAACTCAGACCACATCCCCTCATTACACACCACGCTCCCCAGGCACAATCCCGCCGTTCAAGATAGACTTCAACCCGGGGATGAATATGAGGCTATACGATGTCGTTGTATTATATGTTCTTTGCTCTCAGTTTCAATGCACACTTAGGCTTCTTCGCCTAGATGTACATAGATTGGGTCGCTGTTGTACTGCTTCAAGCACGCATCATGTATGGACTCACTTTGGAAATCTATCTAATGTTGTGTTCACGCTTCCTTCACGGTGCCAGTGATGGTAGCCTGAGGTCTGCGGACATGTTCAAGATGGTACCCCTTGTGTAGAGCTAATGGTTTGCCGGTGCTCTCGGCTTTTTCACCTGGACCCAGATAGTTTAAGCTTCGATTTGTTCGCTTTTACAATCACAATCGATATCGCCGTATACCACTTCAAACGCGTGCATCGTGGATGGATGTAATGGACTCAGACTCAGACTCACATCGGAAGGAGGAGGAGGAGTTCATTACACGGTATGGTCCAAGTGCTGAACGAAATCTAACCGTCTTTGCATCACTTCCTTCACGGTACCGGTAACATCTTTGGTAGCCGATTAGCGGCTAGCCGTTCTGTACCATCTTCGAAACAATCAGCTAAAAAAACGGAACTTTTGAATAGTATATGTCACTAGACACTAGCCCAAACTGGAATCTTTCTCTGTGTGCAATGCTGTGGGCAGTGGAGCTTAAAGGAGAAGGACTCGATATAATGAGCGGACTACTTATTCTTCCTCTCGGACATTACTACAAGCTCAATCATCTACTTGCACCTGAAGGCAGAGTATATCTCACGCACCCCAGTCATCATTCAAAGACCACAGCCACTGTCGATTCTAGAGTCATCATGACGCGCCATATCCGAGTCCAGGGCTCAACTTATACATCAACAATTCTCCACATAAGTTATAATGGGTATAATTAGTAGAGCAATCACCAAGTCAACACCAAGTGTTTAGGGTTTGAAGTGAGGTACTTGCATGACCCGCCACTGTAATGGTTCTATATCTCCATAAGTTCAGGAAAATGGTTAGCAAATGGTTTGGAAATCAGGAAACTTTTCCTTTTATTGTAACAAGTTCATCCCCTCCTACCATTGTAATGTTTGTACCGATAGAGCATACTACAGTGGGTATACAGTCAGGTATTATGCGTGTATCATGCGATACCATACTTGTCAAAGTGTTGGGCTTGAAGCTGCCAAGCCCTACTGAGCGACGATGGTCGGGTGGGCCCAAAAGCGAAATGTAAGGCAGTGCAAGTTGAGTGATGGTAAGCCAAAATCCCTGCCTTTTAAAAGGGAAAGACGGCCAGATACTTGATGGAAACCTAGATCCCAAGTTAGTAAAATGGTAAAAGGAAAAGTTAATATGAAAGGAGGTGAACATGAGCACTGATCAAACATTGTGAGGGTTTCATAGGAAAAGATGTAAAATAAGATGAAAAACTCAGCTTTCGACCAAGGGATGAGGTGGGTGGGTGAAAACACCAAGATTTTCTGAGCCTCGAGAGCTGAAAATGAGCTGAATCCGAACAACGCGAACGACGTGGCAGTGAGCAACAGAAAAGAGATGGTCACATCACTCCCGTGACCGTTGGCAGACATAGAACGACGTACTATGCTGCCCATCTCTTTTGTCAATGAACATCATACTAGGCACTAATTACACTATTGCGAACAAGGTGCCGACGAGCCCCTGCCATCAACTCAAATCACATCAAGTCCTTGATCACCGCTGTGACTGACGGGTCTCAAGCCTGACAGCATCATCATTCTACTGACTGGAGTTTGAAGTGAGCTGGTGAAGATTTATCTCTATTGCAACTAGGAAGATGAAAGGCGGAATGTATGAAATGTAAGCTTGGTGTGACGTGTCTCTTGAATTAAAAATTCTTACCTTCATTACCTAGGTACATCAAGACAAAATTATGTACAAGGTACTTTTCATAGTGGCTGTATAATATATGATTAAGCTAAAATTTGGACCATTTCGGACCACATCATATGCTACATAACACAGGTCAGACTCATCGTTGATGCATCTTAACAGGACTTTTCACAAACCTGATAAATAGGTTTGGGTCACCTTTTGTGTTGCCTGGGCCGCAATACCACTTGAGGGCTCTTTCATGACGGTCTCTCTAACGTCAGAAGAAGTAGCCAGATTTCTTGATGATAGGAGATTGATATCGGTGCTTCACACTATTATTTTCCTTTTCGAGTTTGTTGAATGTCGTCTTCGTGTTTTTCTCCTAGTATTCTCTTGGTGCGTATCTTCCTTAACTATCCTCATACTCATACTCAAAAATAAAAACACTCAAAACAGTGTCAGGGGTTGTGCTTTTCCTGTATGACTGGATGCTGATGCTCCCGGTGGAGCTGGATGTCATCTGGTCCACTGAGAGGCTACAACCTTTTGATGTGCTCTACATCGTCCAACGATACATGCCATTTGTCGACACAATTGGCATTCTATTTGCAGGAAAGGGTGATGTGTCGATTGCTTGACAATATCTGATACTGAACGTTACTTACAGTGGACTTTGTGGAACATATAGAGCCAAAGACGTGTCATATCCTGTATACTATCGCTGGATGTAGGTGTTGGGGTTACCTCTTATGTGCCCTTTGTCTGATGTTGCCTGAATAGGGATGTATATCATAGGGATAGCCCTGTCAGAAGGTACTTGTTGAATCGATTCCCATATCCTTGGTCTACTAGATACTTATGTGAAGCTACTACAGTTATCTTAACAATGCGCACTTGGGCACTTTGGGGAAAAGATACCAGATTGACTGTTGGCCTCCCCATATTCTTTGTGGGATGCTGTGTGCCACTTTTTACATCACAAATTTCTATCTCAATTCACAGACATGTAGGTTACGCCTTTGACTAATGAATCCATGAGTGCTCATTCATCATTCCTAGATATCCCTTCTCCCCTCCCACATATTGGATGTGTGACGCTGGGCACTGAATCAACATTCTTCTTGGTTTGGGTGATCTTGATGGTTTACGAAGCAGGTGAGTGGATGTATGTCTGGCTTTGTTGGGTTCAGTATTAATGGAGGATTCTTTCTTTCCAGTGATCCTGACACTGATACTGATCCCTGGCCTCCCTTATTGTGTGTTGTTTTTCTCGTTGTGACTTTATTCTCAGTCTCAGCCTACCTAGTCCGCTCAGGAAATTGGTCAGCATTGACCATCATAGTGTATAGAGACGGTAAGGACTAATTACTTATTTTAATCATAATTTGACTAAGATTGGTCTTTGATTTCCAGGTATCACTTACTACCTGTTTCTTTTTGGTGACTATCTATAACTGTACCCTTTCCATTATGATACTTACCATTCCATCAACATCAGGGCTGTTAGTGGCAAATCTGCTCACGATTGTACTTCTGCCAGTGAGTGCTTGCATCCTCGAGCTTGCCACTTCAGCTCATCCTCTGGCCCAGCATGATCTCGAGAACCTTTTCATTCCGCATCACCGAGTAATTCAAACCTTGCTAACCAGTAGAGTCGTCCTCCATATACGAAGTCAGTTGCACAAACCACCAACCATTTTGTTGAGGGATTCGGAACGCCAAGGAGGGCAAAGACTTCCGCATTTTGTTTCGGAAGCCCAGAACAGCTTGAATGAGTAGTAGGAATTCAGTTCTTTCTTCTTTGATCTTATTACAAAACGTTCTGGCTAAAGAATCTAGTGTCAGTAGCTTTGAAGTATGACCCTCAGTTATCACCCATTAGAGTGCTTCTGAGGGCCAGTCTCTTATTTATTCTTTTATTTATATGTATGCCTGTGAACTTTGTACTGATTTTCACATTCAAGCACTCTTTCATACACTTCAAGATTTGCGGTCCATACTACATCTCTGATTGTCTGTTAAGATTCACTGAAGTAATGGTAATCAAGTAGCGCTGATATTACCTAGTTCATCTTGTCCCTGTGCATGTTCAACTTAGTCTCCCCTAGGCAGAGCCACTACGACCTCCACGGGCGCACATAGACCGACACGAACACGGCGCTAGATGGCAGTGGCGGTAGCGCCACTGGCGTGATCCCATTCTGGAATTATTGGGGCCCCAGCCACATGTATCATGCCAAATAGACCATCGCGTTAACAACGCCCACTTTCTAACAAATGCAGCACAACCTCCTATGAATATGGTACATTTGCGTTCGTCTGCTTCGACCGGAGAACAGTATCAACATGTCTTTGATGAAATTGTAGCCGTGGCTATACAACGAGGAGGAGGTTCTCCTTCTCCGCTCTTCTTAAAAATACCAGCATCCGCACCTTCCTCCCCTCCCAAATAGCAGTACGCATCTCTGCGACGACCCGCTCCATCTCTGCTTAATCCCCCTGTAGTATCAGCGTAATCCGTTACATCAGCTTACCGCAGCTCATCGACGGGAGATGCGGCGGATGCTTTGCAATGCATGGAGGGTTAGGGCGATGACCCGGAGGAGGACGTTCCGAAGGTGATTTTCAGGACCTTAAAAGGTGGAGATCCGTGGGAGTGGAGGCATCCACGAGGGATATGGGATATGGAGACATTTGGATTGGTAAGGGAAGAAGGACACGGGAAGGTATGGGCTAGGAGGACGGAGGGGGTAGATCCCGTAGAACAGGATAGCTTGGGGAGGCGGTGGTGGTGAGCCTTGCGATGACGTGCAAGGAACCTAGGGAGAGAGGCTCGAGCTAGTTTCGCGTTAGAGGACAAGCCCGAGTCTGAGATAACAGCGCGGTAAGCTAGATGGCATCCGACGTAATCAGATACACCCCGTCGTCTGTGGATTTACTGCGAAAAGCCAGCTTTCATTAATCATTCGTCACTGTTCAAAAAAAGAAAAAGTGAGATATGCGAAAATCCCTTGACGCTCCCTACTCACAAAAGATCCTGACAAACACACACTCGCTAACGCTAAAACGCTCTACATTTCAAATCCAAACCCTTACCTGCTCACACACTTTCGCCACAATCGTATCTCCTGGCGAACTCCGAGGGAACAAAAACGCAGTCTTCTTTGTGGTCGTTGGTTTTGCATCAAGGGTGGACCACCCATGCCTTTAGTACGCGATATTTCGATTTAGAGGGGCACGTCGCCTGGATGTACTTGTCCAGGTCGTCGGTGGAGGAGTGATCGCGCCCTGGAGCGAGGTGAGCATTATGCGAGTAGATTACAAAGATTGGGTGCGGCGGCTACGATTGCAGAGCGTTCGTTAATGAGGGTATATTGTATGTAGGAGAATCGTTGCGGGTTTTCAGAGATGGGGGGAACGGGCTCGGGTGGGGTAGAGAGATGACGTGGCCGGTAAACAGGTTTCCAGATGTTGTGAATGGCAAGGACCTCGGGAAGAAAACATAGATGTTGTTTTTGGCTGCGTGATGCGTGAAGTAGATTAAAGAGTTCTAGTTAATGTGTAGCACGAACATCAGTGATTACACGTCTAGTAGTAGCAGGAAATAAACATACCCTTGCGTTGATATATGTACTGGTGTCATCTTTCATCCGAGCATCTTTGATCTCGTCTTCAACCCTGCCTTCCTCATGACTATACGCGGACGTGGAGACTCAGTGAGCATGAGCTTACATGACATCTTCTTCACGTCTTTCAGTCTTGCGGATGAATGTTCAAAACATTCAACGTTCAACCTTGGAAAGCGACTGCGCTGTAGTAGCTGAGGCAGCTTCCGAGTGTTGTAGTCCGCGAGAACTGCATAGCCAATTTATACGGCCTGCTGAACCGAGTAGATGAGTTCTAGTGGACGAATAGACGAAGGCTGGGAACGAGGTCATTCAGAGCATAAAAAAGGTCTTGGAAAGCCCCAATAATTGCCGAGGATACATCCACGATCATAAGAGGAAATATTTGCCGACAGGTGTTTGGTTTTGTGGTGAGCACAAAAGGCCGATCACGAGCTCGCACTACTCGACGCCTTAGTACTGTAGTAGACTCGAGCCAGCACTTTTCTGCACTTTGATGAAGCTCGATCAAAGATGTCAGCGAAGCGACTGGTTTTTTATCCGGGAAATTGAGCCGGTCGGATATAAGTCACGTGCTTCTTTCGACTTCGACGAATTCTTGAAAAAACGGTGGCTCCTTAAAATAAACTTTTTGTACTTTAAAGAATTGTATGGCCTACGCATTCACTGTACGAACAACGAGTCTGTTTTTATTATTTTTAATTCAGCCTTGTTCTTGAGATATTCAATGATCTTTCAAGGTGCTGTACCAGCGTGAGTGTCTCATATTTGTTACTTCCATGCCTCCACCACGACGAAAGCGACGCCTCTCTGACACCAATTTTAAGCCCTCTGGGTCAGTCTCCAAGAAACTTAAGCGCAAGCAACCATCTCCAGACCCATCTCCTGTAGCTTCTTCCCCTCCTACTGCAGATCCAGAGGTCCATGATTCAGAGGACGAACTTCCTCTCGAAATTCCGAACAGTAGCGCACCAGCTTCACCCAGATTCGATGATGATGAGCCATGCTTCCCTTGACTATTGAACCACTCTCTACTCCTCTTCGTGTCACTCCCATTCCCCAACATAGCCCTCAGGCAAAACCCCTATGTCAATTTTGCAGGAGACACCCAGACACCTACGAGGCCGCCCTAGAATCCGACGTTCCCACCACAACCCCAGGCTCTAGTTGAATCCGATTTCTACATGCCTCCGATTGATTGGACCGCCAGAGAGCATATGAGAGAAGCTGTTGCGTCTTCCTCTGCAATGTTATTGGAGCGAGAATGGGAACGTTCAGAGCTTGATGAGAGCGGGCTATTAGCCAGGCAGCAGCAACGCTTGAAGGCTGATGATGCTCAACATGCATTCTCTCTTATCACCAAACCAAAAGAAGATGGTGGATTCGGGTTCGGAAATATGAAGGAATTTGCGGAGTCACTGTTTGGGAGGGGAAATAATGTGCAGATGAAGGCCAACATTTCGCGCTGGTGCAGGGACCATGGCAGCAATTTTGCATCACAGATATTTGACCGCTCTGCTGATGCATTTGATGATTTCCTTCAAAGCTCTCTCTTCACAGAAAAGCTTCGTAAAGAAGGAGAAGCAATTCAGAAGCTACTCTCACGTCCATCTACCATGACAATGAACGAGCTCCTGAAAAGCTTCTCAATGCAGGAATTAGAAAAGGATCTGCATGCAGCAGCTCCAACTCTTTGGGGATTCTTACCAGTGTCTCCACACGCGAAGGTCCAGGAAGCTCTAGAAGGAGCAAAGAATTGGTATGTGAATTGAACTTTTTCCACTCAACTTCATATAATAAACACTGGAATATACAGGTATTCACTGCTATATGTACCATGCTCAGTCTGGTACGTTCTCAGAGGGCAAATAACTTCCAAACCATCATGGGTTTATTTCTCCTCGGATCTGGTGCCAGTAAACGGGAGATTAGTGTACTGGCTGCCGCCGGACTATCCGTTTCTCCTTCAACTGTTAACGACCATGTCAAACAACTGTCCCAAGAAAACCTCGAAATTGTCCAAGGTGTTATCAAGAGATTTTTGTGCTCACTTGCTTGGGACAACTTGAACTTTGCCTTTCAAGTTGATTCTCAACGTTTTGACTCAAAGGACCACTTCGATAGCGGCACTACCGGGACAGCCATCGTTCAGTACAATCCCTTCACCAATTCACCGGCAGTTCACGGAATGCTTCCATTGGAGATGAAACCCCCACGCACATCTACCAAACAGGTTATTGATGACCATTCAAAACTTCTTCTCCCTTCCCACAGTGATATTCAGACACTCGAAACTTGCCTCTTGTGGCAGATGACACAAATTGTGTTAGAACATAAACCTGAACTCGCACATTTGAAACCTCAATTTCCCCCTTGTCCGACAGTTGACCAAATTGCACTACATGTTACTGAGCAATATCCTGTTCCTGCTATGCATGAGGATGAATCGAGTATTGACGGTACAATCAAAGTCTATATGACTATCTTGCACAAACTCAAGGTGACTGACAATGATCTCAAGAAGATGGGACTTTTTTTTACCGATGGAGATCTCTTGACAGACTCTTTGGTCGACAAGGTAATATTTAAATTTCATCAATTCACAATCACTAATATTGATTTTGATTATAGGTCGAGTCCGGTCGTCGCAATAGTACTAAATCTGAGATTGTTGAAAGTCTTCGTGCAGTTATTCGCCGTTTTGGACTCTTCCTCTGCCGAGGAAGTGATATCAACTCACGACTAAGCAGCAGGGACTGGTTCGAGTCTAGTACTGTAGCGCCCACGGGCCGTTGGGCGGCGATGCAAAGCCAACTGGTTAACTGAGAAAGTTTTCTCAGTTACGTCCATCTGGTATCTTCTAACACGATTTAAAAACGGCCATCGTCACGGAATATTACATGTAGATCACCACTGCAATCTGGACTTTCTCCTCACAGCTAAGAAGCCTGGTACTTGCAAGAATCAGAGTCCAATCTTTCCAACTTAGTAGGCAGACACGAGCTACGGCAAGCCTACACGCAAGACAATCTGCCAGACTCTAGTCTGCTCGATGTTCTGTCCAGATGGAAAGGTTTATTACTGCTAAGATGGAACTGAGATGCTCGATGCCGGTAACTTTCAATCAACACAGTACCGATACCCAAACAGACGGTACCTAAACACACAACGTTTCCGCCTTCCAGAACCTCTCCACTATCTCCTAGATCTGCCGCCCTGGTCTGGCTCCCTCCTACGCCTCGAATCCTCTCAAACCCAGAGTCTACACGCCTCTGAAATCAGATAACACTATCACTGATACCGATACCGATACCGATACCGCCTACCACCAGTCCCAGTCCCTTCCAGTAGTTCCCACCCCTGGTCCTGCTCCTACCCTCTCTAACTCCGTACACCTCACCCAAATCCTCTGACCTCAACGTCAACTTCCACCCAAACTCGGACCACATCCCCTCAATATACACCACGCTTCCCAGGAACAATCCCGCCGTTCAAGATAGACTTCAACCCGGGGATGAATACGAGGCTATACAATGTCGTTGAATCGTCGGCGTGTTATTAGGTGTGGATCACATAGGAGGTGAGGAGGTGCGTGAAGAAGAGGAGGAGTCTCGAGGTGTCATTTTACTTTTTTTTGTACGTGCGTGCGTGTATGGAATGGGCTTCTTATGCTTCGCTTTTCCTCGTGCTTCTGCTTCAAATTCTTGCGCTTACTGTTGCTGTGTTACTATCGTGTCGTGTCGTTTTCCAGCTCGCTACGCTTTGGACTTTCAACCACCAGAACCCAGATGGACGTGCAATCCCCACCCACCCAGCAGCAAGACAGATCATGTCGAACTCTTCAAACTCTTTGAACCTTTTGCTCTCATTTACTCTCACTCGGAGGACAGAATAGATTCGGTCACTTTCGTACTGCTTAACTCATGTATCATGTATGTCATCAGACTCGATGGACTGACTCACTTCGGGGTTAGGGGAAAGGGGAATCTATCTATTATTGCGTTACGCTTCCTTCACAGGGCCGGTGACATCTTGAGTTACTCTATGTACTTAATTGTGATTTGACTGAGATTTTCATGATTTTCAGGTACCTGTTTCTTTTTGATAGCTGACAACTGTATCCTTCCCATTGCGATACTACTTACCGTGATTTGCATCAGTACCAGCGTTGTCAGTGGCAAGTTTAGTCACTGCTCTGCTACCGCCGGTGAGTCATTGAGCCTTGCATCCCTAGCAACTTACATATCCTGTGGCACAGCATGATCTCCAGAACGTTTTCGGTCCATCCTCCATATGCGAAGTCGGTCGCGCAAATCACCAACACTTCCGCCGGAGTCTTCGTTACTTCCGGTCATTGTTCCATGATGATTTCTGATTTAGGTGATTGCCAGTTGTCCAGAGATTTTTTGGGCCGGGAAAATAACGATAGATCAAGTAGACCAAGTAGACGCCGAGCAGTCCACTTGGTTCCTAGCAAGTAGCCATTTTCCTTTGAACTTCCAGATGTCCCACCACCCATTAGGGGTCATATTGAATACCGGTCATTTTTTGATGATATCCTAGGAGCGGAGTCGTCTTTCTCCGCTGATTGTCAAGCCCCCTCCCCCCGGGCCCGTTGCAATACCATCTCTCAGAGCTCTTTGATGGCTGTCTGTTTAACGCAGGGAGAAGTGGTCTGATGATAAGAAAATGTTATCGGTACTTTACCGTCGCCTTTGGGGTTCAGTCCTACTAGTACTTTGTTGGTGCGTAACTTCGGTTCTTCAGTACCTATCCTTATGCGCATACTCAAAAACAGAAGCAGCATCAGGCGCTATACTTTTCCTGCTCATGCTTTCAGCGGGGCTTGAAGTTATCTTGTCCGGGAAGCCTCGACCTCTGTGCGACCATTGGTATTCTAGGTACAAAAAAGCATGGTTTCTTGATCGCATGATGGTACTTGATACTGAACGTTATATAGGCCTCCTATGCGCACGTTTGCCTGGTGTATATTCACACATGTATGTGGCAGAGGCTACATAGCCCTAACAGATGGTACTCCCTCGGTGAATTTTGTCCCCCTAGGTAGACTCAAATGATTTGCGACGTTTATATAAACAAATCATATGGATCAATTACCGTATCCGTATTCTTGGTTTATTAGTGACTTATGGCTGCGAAACTATAGTAGTGATCTGCTACGGGGAAAAGATATCACTGATCAGATTAACTGTTGGCGTCACGATTTTCTTCCTTGGTACCCAATTTTTACATCATGCTTCTCTTTCTCGTTTCACAGCAAACTCACAGACATGTAGGTCGCCGTGCTGTACAGGCTTGATTATTCGGACTACTACTATGTTTCAAATCAGGAACCTGGGCCAGAAGTCCCCGCTACCTACTATAACACGTTACACAGGTCGTCGTTGATGACCTCTTAATAGGAGTCTTTCTACGAACATAATAAATACCACCCGTGTTGTTTGCTAGCTCTCCGTTGCGATTTCGCTTTTCAGAGTTCTTTCATGTCTGTCCCTCTAACGCTAGAAGAGCCAGCTCTCCAGTTCCTGGATGGTACTAAATTGATATCGGTACTTCATATTACAGTTTTCTCCTCCGAGTCTGCTGAAGGTGCTCATTGTCACGGTGGTTCTCTCCTAGTATGTTATTGGTGCGTAAATTTAGTTCATCCTTACCGATCTTCACACTCATACTCAAAATTACAACAGTATCAAGCGCTGTACTTTTCTTGTATGACTGGATACTCCTGCTTCCAGTGGAGCTCGAGGTCGTCTGGTCTGAGAAGCTACGACCTCTGAATGTACTGTACATCATCCAGCGATACATGCCGTTCGTTGACACGATTGGCATTCTATTTGCAGGAAAGGACCATGTATCGCTTGATAATATCTGATACTGAACACTACTTACAGTGGCCTTCGTGCAGCCTATAGAACCGAATACATGTCGTATCTTGTATAACACCAGTGGATGTAAGTGTTCTTCCTTCTCGTGCCCATTTTAATTTTTTCTTTACCTTGAACAGGGATGTATATTACCGGGATAGCCCTCACAGAAGGTAAGTACTTGTTGAAGAATCGATTCCCACACGCAGGGTTTACTAGATGATGTTTATGTGGACTATAGTTGTCTTAACAATACGCACTTGTGCGCTTTGGGGAAAAGATATCAGATTAATCGCTGGCGTTGTGATATTCTTCATGGGATGCTGGATACCCGAATTTTACATCATACATCTCTTTCTTGATTCACAGACATGTAGGTCACGCTTACAGTGCAGGATCCTTGAATGTTTGTTCATCACCCTTCCTAGATATCCCTACCCCATTCCCATTGTTTGGATGTATGATACTGGGTGGAAAACCAATATTGTTCGTGGAGTGGGTGATTTTGATAGTTTACGAAGCAAGTGAGTTGGTGTTTTTTGCGTGGGCTCGGTCTCTCATGAATTATCCTTTCTTGCCAGTGATCCTGACACTAATGTTGATCCCTGGTGTCGCTTTTTGTGCGTTGTTCTTCTCACTCTCGACCGTGGCTCTGTTCTCAGTCCCAGCCTCGTATACAGTCCGCTCAGGAAATAGGTCAGCGTTGACCACCGTAGTGTACCGAGACGGTAAGGGGCTAACTATCTTCATCATCATTCGACTGATCAAATTGATTGATTTCCAGGTATCACCTACTACCTGTTTCTGTTCGGTGATTATCTACTTACCATTGTACTCTTTCCATTATGATACTTACTATTCCATCGACTTCAGGGATGTCAGTGACAAATTTGCTTACTGTTCTCCTGCTGCCAGTGGGTTCCCGCTTCTTACATCCTTAATCTTGTCACATCGACTCATCCTCTGGCACAGCGTAATCTCGGGAACCTTTTCCTTCCGTACCAGCGAGTGATGCACACCTTGCTAACCAGCAGAGTCATCCTCCATATGCGAAGTCAGGCACGCAAACCATCAACCACCTCACCACTCGTGATTAATGCTACATGATCTCTGATTGACCATTGAGATTGACTGCGGGAAACTAGGTTATCGCCTAATAAACTTGTAGATACCCTCTGGTTAGGGGAGCATGCCAAATAACAGTCTGAGTCTGAGTCTGGAGTTATCATTGATGTACATACGGTCCACGCATTTATAGTAGTTATATTACCATCATAGTGGGGGAGTAATGAGATTGACCGGAGATAAACTAGACGGTCGAGCTGGGGTCAAGGAGTTCGCAGTGCATTACAATGTCCTAGTTCTTGTAGTCGTGTGCATGGAGAAACGGATACTACTTAGTAATCGGGGCTCCTATTCTTTATGCACGAACGACTACAAGAAACGGGTACCACTTAGTAATAGGGGCTCCTATTCTCTATGCTCGAACGACCACAAGAGCAAGAATTTTTAGCTGTAGTTTCAACTCCCGAGCCCGAGCGATTTGAGCCTTTAATTGACGACTGGTTAATCTCGGAGGCTTGGGGTTATCTTATTATTGGGCGACTCGCATCTTGGAGGCACAGTTCCACTATGCAAGACCTGGAACAGGCTACGAAAGAGCAAGTTCCTCCTATTCATTTACTATATCTGAAGATTTCCTAACTCTTTGACAACCAGGCTCTTTAAATGTAGGAAGGAGCTCCAAGAATATTATGACTCTCAACACAAGCGAGAGCGCTCGTGTTGCTTCAGAGTTTGGAAAAAGCTGCTTGGCCAACCGTTGATCGACAAAGTTCCTTTGGATGATATCCCGCTTCATCAAAAGTTCACAAAGCAGTGTGCACGCTTTGAAGAGTGTTATTGGGTGAGTCCTTATTACAATGCCACCCTTTACATTGGTTTACCAAATTTTTAGAAATATCGCCGAGTTTATCATGAGAAAAGGATACCTCGGTGGGGTCTCCGACATCTAGGCTCAGATGATGTTGCCACCGTTTCTCAATGGAACATCCGTTCACATCTCGCTGCTCAATCGGAGTATTGCGCTCGCCGCTGGCCACCCATAACAAGGAATGAACACTCTGTTACTTTCCCTTTGGCCGAGAAAGCACGCACCATTGTTACTCGTACTCCCGCACTACGAAGAAATATGTTCAAGGATCGCGTCTATGCCAATGACGACTGGCTTCCAAAGATTGAATGTGATCATCCTTCTCTTCATGACCCAGAACCAGAACCAGATTCGGACTCCGACTGTTCTAGCCTTAGTCTCTCTCTTCAACCTCCATACTCCCTGGGACCCTTCTTCACTGTTGGCTAGATTTGTACCACTGTACTGATAGTTGTGAAATAATATTTCCCCGAAATGGAATAATCGATTGTAAGATGTCGAATATGGAAAACCGATCGGCCCCTAAGGTGAGGATCAAGGTGGCCCTTGCTACATGTACACATTGGGCCTGCGTACACAAGTCACACGAACAGTGTAATAAGCCAAAGTAGGTACCAACTTGAAGCCGTATACAGCCTCACTGAGTCAGGCAGAATAACAAGAACGGGCTCTGATCTATTACATAGCTAGTACTAGGATCCGGTGAGAACGACAAACGCAAGCTTCGCCCACAGTTCAATGTCTTGCGCGGAAACTTCACCCTTGTGAGTATTCTTACTCGCGTTCTCGTATTTTCGCGCAAAAAGGTAGCATTCAACGAGCGAGGACCAGTATCAAGCAGCCGCCTGCCGGTCGAGACCAAGAAAAGTCATTGCAAGGGCAATGCATGCAAGTGATGTCAGTGAAAGATGCAACTTGAGGAACTTGACAAACTTGATCATCAACATGGCACGAGTTCAAGTTGTTTTCTAGCGGATAAGACGACGCGATGGTGGAAGACCATGTTCGGAGCTGGGTTCTCGAAAACGGTCCTCCTAAAGAAGAGCGAAATTGGTGTATAGGCGTAAGGGGAATAGAATGTGTACATTTATGATGTCGGCCGGAATATTGAGCTGTGATGTGATCCCGTTGTGGACACAGGAAACTGCAATCGACGAGGGTAAAGCGCAGGACTAAATGCATGCTTCGTAAAATACTTGTGCCAGCCTTTAAAGACGACGATGAGGATGGCGGGTCAACTGAGCGAGCAAACCGAGTGTTGAACTTGACCTGCAGTGATATCCCGACAAAACGTTAGAAGGTAAGTGCGATCTTATAATAAAGAACCCTAGAAAGCTTCGGCGACGTTCCACGGATAATGAGTTATTGTTTTCTGAAATTCGCGTTGGTGCAACGTGTCGGTCATCTCAGTCCCACTTCCGCCTCATCCTCTCCAAATACCTTCAAGCGCTTGACGACAGACACCTGGCCAGAACTGAGGGATGAGATGCGAGATTTTCGATGTTCCAGGGCTGAGAGAGCTGAGAGAGCGTCAGAAACCAAATCTGTTACACTGGCTGGCATCCCTCGAAATGCTCATGATCACGGGTAGAGGCTTTGCAGAAGGGGCATACCAGCACTCACTGGCAAAAACGAGCAGGGTACTGGAAGAATAGAGGATATATTCGAGGTACGTATCCATTCCTTCCATCTTGATACTCCTTTCTAATGCCAGTGTGGGTACGCTAAAAATGGCCGAGCTCGGATGAAAAATTGCGTTATTTTATCTTACCCGAGATTAAGTACTGCTGTACCGACGCTATTTCACGAGAACTCAAAGATAAGATGTTTCCAGAGCACTGTGTTGAGCGAAGGAAGTAAAGAATCAAAGGTACTGTAGCGCCTTGTAGCGCCCACGGACCGAATGGTGGCAATACAAAGCTGACTAATACCTTTTCACTCCACGTTGTCGTTCATCTGGTAACACGAGCAGCTCAAAATTGGCCTACATGTAGATTGGCAGACCAATCCGGAGATCTTCTCTATCCCGAAGAAGCGTGGTAACTCTAAGAATCAAAATCTGATCCTCCCAACGATCTGCCGACTCGGACAGATGGACACCGAGATACTCAATACCTTTCTCGAACCAACACCAACACCAACACCAACACTTTCAACCTTCCCGCCTCCAGATTACCGGTTACCTTCCACTAGTGTTCGGTTTCCTCCGACGTCTAGAAGCGAACCGTCTATCAACCCGCTCAACGTACACGCCTCCTCCGGAATCAGATAAAACCGTTACCGAAACCGGGTCCAGTCCCAGTCCCAGCCGCGAATGCAGTCCCCACAAACTTTACATAAGCGTTACATAACAATCCGTGGCTATGATCCTGGCGCTTAATTGCACGCTCAGGCTGTTAATCTAAACTGAGAGGCCTCCGGCCTGGTATATATTCTCAACCCTAACGCTAAAGCGGGGCGCTGCCCCGGACCCCCGCCTAACCCTAAACCTAGCCCGAACCCTAACCAACCAACCCCGAACCCTAACTGACCCAGCCCGAACCCTAACTGACCCAACCCCGAACCCTAAACAACCCGCGCTGCGCGCGCGCGTAAAAACCCTAACGCCTAACCTGACCTAACTAACCTAACGCTAGCGCTAGCTAGCAAAGTTGTATAACGGAGAAAAAAATTGCCAAAAGCGAAAATTGAACAGCGAGCCTCAAGCTTATTACAACAAGTGTGACGCGATAACCACTACACTAAAGCAGTACATTTCATTGAAGATGTAGCCAAATATATCGGCCAATTGCTGTGAGAGCGTTATGTAACGCTTATGTAAAGTTTGTGGGGACTGCATTTGCGTCCCAGCCCAGCCCTAGGTTCTAACTCTAGTCCCGGTCCTACTACCCCTGCTCCTGCTCCTACCATCTTCAACTTCGTACGCCTCACCCAAATCCCCAATCTCCATTCAAACTCGGACTGCCTTCTCCCAAACACCATGCCCTCGCCGCAAGACGCGCGATCCCGCCGTTCACGGTAGTCTTCAACCCGGGGATCACCGATGAATACTGGGCCGTATATTGTCGGCATGTCGGGTTGGGTTGTGGTGAAGGATTGGGTTCGGATATGGGAACATGAACATGGGTTGGACACGCCTCCACAACGTCCACAGTGCTACAACATGTAAGCTGACATAAGATGGGCGGGGACATGTATATAATGCTCACGCTGGTGCGTGCTAGGTGTGACCAGGTGTGGGTCGAGGAGGAGTCTCGAGGTGTCGTGATTTTGAAATTTTTATTGGTATGTGCGTTCTGGATGATGGGCTTTTCATACTTGGTTTCTCGTGCTTCTGCTTCAAGCTCTTGCGCCCGCTATAGCTGTGTTACTATCGTGTCTTTTTACCAACTCATTAGGCTTTGAACTTTAATCCAGATGGATATGTAACTCATTCATCCATCATCGTCTATGTCGTCAGACTCGACGGGGTTAGGGAAAAGGCAATCTATCCATTATTGCATCACGTTTCCTTCATGGTGTTAGTGACATCCTTGGTAGTCTGATGTTTGTGAGCATGTTGATGTCCCTTTAGCTGTTCTATATCCCAGACGAGGGTGTCGGGTGGTGCCATTGAACCAACTTGGCACTTATAGTCGTATCAGGTATTGCTTGACTACATTTACGTTCACCCCCTAACAAGGTACACCAGACAACCCAGTAAGCGCAAATTTTTCACCGAACGGCGAAAGCACTGGCATCAACGAAATGCAGGTCAATGACGACCTTCTCTTCCAGGTTTGGGAACAGCCTAAGTATATGGTCCCTTTGCTAAGTTTTCCCGGGCCACTGTCGCAGACTCCGATGGAAATATTATCTCTGTGGCCTCATGACTGTCTCCCCATCGCCAGAAGGTGTGGCTATTTATCTCGACGATAGGAACTTGATATCGGTATAACTGGCAGGAAAGGATTGTTTATCAATCGCGTATCTGATACTGAACATTATATAGGATTCCTATGCACACGTTTGTCTTATGTATCTTCACCCGAACAGGGATAGCCAGTACCACCAAGCTTGAAGTTTTTGGATCATGTTTCAAATCAGATAACACAGGTCGCCGCTGATGCCGTTGCGATTCCACTTTTCAGAGTTCTTTCATGACTGTCGCTTTGACGCGTGCTACTAGAAGAGCTCCTGGATAGTAGTAGATTGATATCAGTATTCCACACTACTGTTTTCCTCTCCGAGTCTGCTAAACGTGCTCTTTGTTACGGTTACGGTGGATCTTTCCTAGTAATTTCTTGGTGTGTAACTTTAGTCTTTCCTTACCTACCCTCCGAGTCATACTCATACCCAAAATCAAAACAGTATTCAGCGCTGATATAGTCACAAATAAAACAACATATAGGCTGCTATGGTAATGAGAACTCATCTCCGAATAATGTTTGAAATGTGCATATTGCCTCATGTATTTTTGGAGCAGTATCACTCCGAGGAACTCTATCAATCAGATTTTTCCAAATTTTGAAGCAACCCCCGCGCTCCTGCCTGCACGAAGTTGTTGACGCCCAGGGCTCTTTTCCCCGCGTAATAATACAAACGAGAGTCCTAAGTATGGCCCAGAACTCTCTCGGCGTCTGATGCCGGTCAATCATATCCTGAACAGCTACGAGAATGGACCTTCGAAGATCTCTGCAGCTATTAGTGCTGCCGCGAGTTGATCTATCAATGAAAAACACCTCGTGCATCAAGTCAAGTCGAAGCAAAAAGGCGATCGCCCAGGGCCTCAATTATCAATGGCAGCTCGCTCAAGCTTAAGTCCTCCATCCACTTCCAACTTTAAGTCATAAATTACCGATGAGCTTGTGCTGTAACTAGTACTTGCTATGTAAATTCCTTGACCTGAGGATACTACTAAGTCAGTTACAACTTGTTGGTGTACAAGCTTATGATATGAGTTTGCTGGTAACTCGGATCCCCTTATATAGTATAAGTACATCAACTCCATGGCCGATTAGTACTGCTGCACTGTTTTGTAGTTCTTCAACTTCGGGAATCCCCAAAACCAGTAAATATTTGTTGTACAGCTAGATAAAATCCCTTAAGAACACAAAAGACACATCCACTAGAAGGCCTGAGGAGCAACAGAGGCCTAAATGCCTTGACATGGATGTAAAACTACAGAAAAGGAAACGAGTTCAAGGCACGTTCCAGGCACCCATCAAAACTCGACAGCTCAAGACAAATTCAGGG
Organism: Rhodocollybia butyracea; assembly: GCA_015501585.1. Taxonomy (NCBI): domain Eukaryota; kingdom Fungi; phylum Basidiomycota; class Agaricomycetes; order Agaricales; family Omphalotaceae; genus Rhodocollybia; species Rhodocollybia butyracea. The sequence goes on from JADNRY010000079.1 coordinate 166,866, forward strand.
TCCAAGCTAACTTGAACTTGCCGCAGCACTAACAGCTATCATGTAAAGGTTCGAGGAGCCTCAAGGGCGCGAGTAACACGGTTCTTTGTTGATGGTAACAAGAATCTTTCTATAAACCAGATAAATATGTTAGGCCCACCTTTTGTGTTGTTTGCTAGAGCTTCTCGTCGTGATTACTTTTTTATGGCTGTCTCTCTAACGCCAGAAGAGCTGGCCAAACTCCTGGATGATAAGAAATTGATATCGGTACTTCACACTACGGTTCTCCTTGCTGAATATTGTCTTCACGGTTTTATCCTAGTATGTTGTTGGTGGGTAACATTGGTTCTTCCATATCTACCCTCATTAATCAAAAATTGAAACAGTATCAAGCGCTGCACTTTTCCTGTATGACTGGATGCTCACGCTTCCAGTGGAGCTGGATGTTGTTTGGTCCGAGAAGCTTCGTCCTCTGAATGTGCTCTACATCATCCAACGATACATGCCATTCATCGACACAGTTGGCCTTTCAATTGCAGGAAAGGATGGTGTATCAATCGTTTGTCAATATCTGATGCTGATTGTTACTTACAGTACTCTTTGCGGAACCAATAGAACTGAATGCATGTCGTAGCCTGTATCTCACCTTTACTTGTAAGTGTTCTTGCTTCTTATGTGCCCATGGGCCATTTATCTGATAAATGTGCCTTCAATACTTGAACAGGGATGTACATTGTAGGAGTAGCCCTAACAGAAGGTACTCGTTGAATCGATTTCCATATTTTTGGTTTATCAGATACTTATGTGAAGCTATAGTTATCTTAACGATACGCACCTGGGCACTCTGGGGAAAAGGGATCAGATTAACCATTGGCCTCACAATACTCTTTGTAGGATGTTGGGTACCCATTTTTTTACATCATACACCTCTACCTCAATTCAGAGATGTGTAGGTTGGACTTATTTATGGTGCAGAACCCTTAAATGTTCATCATTTGAATCCCCTTCTTAGATAGTTCTCCACTTGGATGTGTGTTCCTGGGTGGTGAACCAATATTGTTCTTGTGTTTGGTGGTCTTACTGGTTTACGAAGCAGGTGAGTTAATGCATGTTCTTTGGGCTCAGTCATTCATTCGGAACTACTCTTTATTGCCAGTGATCCTGACACTGATGTTGATCCCCGGCATTGTTTATTGTGTGTGGTGTTTTAACCCCCAACCATGGCTTTGTTCTTAGTCCCTACCTCACATAGTCCGCTCAGGAAATTGGTCAGCCTTGACCACCATAGTTTACCGAGACGGTATGGGCTAACTGTTGTAATCATGATCCGACTGAGATAGTTTGACTTCTAGGTATCACTTACTATCTGTTTATTTTCGGTGGATGTTTACAACTATACCCTTGCATTATGATACTTACCATTCCATAAACGACAGGGCTGTCAGTGACAAATTTGTTCACTGTTCTACTACTGCCGGTGAGTGCTTGCATCTTCAAACTTGTCACATAAGCTCATCCTCTGGCACAGCATGATCTCGGCGAGAACCTTTTCCTTTCGTATCAGCGAGTGATGCACACTTTGCTGGCCAGCAGAGTCATCCTCCATATGCGAAGTCAGTCACGCAAACGGGCCTCACCACCAACCACCTCAGCATTTGGGCTCGGTGCTATATGATCTCTGATTGTCCATTGAAATTACTGAGGGAAAGTAACGGTAGATCAGGTAGCCTCGCCGATATTGCCGAACAAACTTATAAACACTCTCTGGGTGGATCGGAGTATGAAGGATTGAGTCTAGAGCAGTCCGAATCCAAGTCTGGTTCTGATTATGGGTCATGAAGAGGGAAACGATCGCACTCTTTGGAAGCCAGTTTTACATGCGGTCCACTGGCACATTTATAGATATATTGCTGTCGTAGTGGGGAGTGGGAGTAATAATGGTCTGTTCTTTCACACTCAGAGGAACTGTTACAGTCCTTGTTGTGAGTGGCCAGCAAGAGCACAATGCACATTAGCGCGATTGGGTAGCTAGATGTGCACGCGGGTTCTATTGAGGAACGGTAGCAACATCATCCAAGCCTAGATGTCGGAGCAACTGTCCTCCAAGATGCGAGCCTCCAATGAAAAGATAGCCCCAAGCCTACGAGATTGACGGGTCATAGTCTAGATGATGGCTGGGGCCGGGGATTTCGCAGTGCATCACAAGATCCTTGGTTCATGTAGTCGTGTGAGCATGAAGAAACGGGATTTTCATTGCTACTCAGTGATAGGGGTTCCTATTCTTTATGTTCGAACGACTAAAAGAACAAGAAGTTATAGCTTTACTTTCCACTCCGCCGAGTCCTGTATCTGACTCTGTTATTTATGACTAGTTAACCTTGGAGGCTTGGGGTTGTGTTCTCACTGGGCGACTCGCATCTTGGAGGCGCAGTTCCACTATGCAAGACCTGGAACAGGCTACTGTTGGATATCACAAGATATCAGTATCATTGTTATGATTGATCAAGCTCATAGTTATCTCACACTCATTATTGACACGTACTTACACGTACTTATTTCCTATCACCCCCATTACCAGTATATAAGCAGTAGCTAGATATACGCTACCTCATCTGATTGCCCCTCTCTCAGTGCTGTAGGGGCAAACAGAATATATTGTGCTTTTCACTTTGTTCTGCCGTTGTGCTATATATTATCCCAAGTGGTAATATCATGTTCTATCTTATTATCCAACAGCTACTAAAGAGCAAGTTTCTCTTATTCACTTACTAGATATGAAAGCTTCCTAACTCTTTGACAACCAGACTCTTTATATATGCAGGCAGGAGCTCCAACTTGGATATTATGATTGCCAGCCAAGTGAGAGCACGTGTGTTGCTTCAGAATTTGGAAAAAGCTGCTTGGCCAACCATTGCTTGACAAAGTTCCTTTGGATGATATTCCACTTCATCCCTTCATCAAAAGTTCACAAGCACCCTTTGAAGAGTGTTATTGGGTGGGTCCTTATTACAATACCGGCCTTTACACTATTTTACCGAACTTTGAAAATATAGCCGACTTTATGGTGAGAAAAAGATCCTTCAGTGGGATCTTTGACATTGAAGCTCAGATAATACTGCCACCGTTTCTCAATGGAACAAACATCCGTTCACATCTTGCTGCTTGATTGAATTGCGTTATTGTGCTAGCCACTGGCCATCCATAATAAGAAATGAACACTCTGTTATTAGAGGTTGATCGATAAGGCAGACAGTGTACACAACACTGTTAGTTGGCTCTGGTCACACAGACACAGAGGAGACAAAGGTCCAGACACAGACACAGACAGAGAAAACACAACTTGTTATTCCACAAGTACATACAAGCTTAAATACAAGTCCAGCAAGTTAATAATAAGTACAACACGTGAAGCGTTCACAGACGGAGTGAGAGTAATAAGACGAGAGTGGAATGAAGCACAAGGTAAGTAAGTAAGAATAGATGATAGCACAATAATAAGGCAATGGCAAGTGGGCAGGATAAAGATAGTACAACTAATTCACATACCAGTAGTTACAGCAAGAGAGAACATTCCATAGATAGTAACGAAGTGAAAAGACTGTTCCATAGTAAGTATAATGAAGATGATAGATGACGAAGTCCAACACTCCTCCTCAAACCTTTGCAAGTCCCATAGACGATGTGAAGTGTTTGGCTTTTGCTGAAGTCAAGCCTTGGTGAAAATGTCTGCCATCATGTCCTCGGTTGGACAGTAAGTAAGTCAAATGTTACCTTCTTCAATAGCATACCGAATGAAATGATACTGTATATCAATGTGTTTGGTCCATGCATGAAACCTGTCATCTTTCGCTAAAGTGATAGCTGATTGATTGTCCGAGTGAAGTGTGATAGGTCTGGCGATTGGAGTGAATAACTCAGAGATGAGGTTTCGAAGCCAGATTGCTTCCTTGGCTGCATGCATGAGAGCGATGTATTCTGCTTCTGTAGTGGATAGAGAGATGGTGTCCTGTCGCTTTGATGACCATGATACTGCCCCTTCATTAAGCATGAAGACATATCCTGATATGGCGTGTCTGTCTTCTTGGGACATTCCATCAGTGTCCGTAAATCGCTTGACAGGGTGTTTCTGCACTCCTCCTGAAGTTAGCCAATAATCCCGGGTATATTTCAGATAAGCGTATACACGCCTAAGTCCATTCCAATGAGCAATGCCTGGATTCTGCGAGAATCAGGCAAAAATGGCAACCGTATAGGTGATGTCGGGTCGTGTGGCAATGGAAAGATATTGGAGAGCACCAAGTGCTTCTCGGTAAGGCTTATCCTGCATAGCGGTGATATCCTCCACAGTCTGTGGCATCTGGTCTTTGGTGAGATGAATATGGGGGTTGAAAGGAATGGAGAGTGGCTTTATGTCAGAGAATATGTAGCGGCTAAGAATAGCATCAATGTATGATCGCTGTGATAAACGGATAGATCTGCTGTGAAGTGATCTCTGAATTTTGATTCCAAGTAGCCAATGAATTTTGCCCTGATCTGTGACCTCAATAATTGTGCTGATAGATTTCTTCAGCTGTGCCATAATTTCCAAAGTTTTGGTAACCAATGTCATATCATCCACATGAATGAAAATGATTGTGAATGGGTCGGTGCGATAAAATACAGCATGATCAAAATCTGACCGTTTGAAGCCTAGCTTTGTCATGATTTCCCTGAATCGCAAATACCATCTTTGACCTGCTTGTTTAAGTCCATACAAGGCAAGTTTAAGTTGAAGTACTTGTCTGGGTTTTACACCTAGATTAATGCCAGTTGGTGCCTTCATGTAGATCTTTTTGCTGTCATCAAGTTTTCCATAGAGATATGCTGATTTGACATCCATCTGATGAATGATCCAGCTGTGTTCAGCTGCGATGCTGAGAATAGTTCTAGCTGATGCAAGTTTGGCAACTGATGTGAAAGTTTCATCTGGAAAATAATCAACATCTGGGATTTGATTAAATCCTCGCACCACAAGTCTGGCTCTGTGACTAGTAAGCCGTCCTTGTTCATCCTTCTTGGTCCAATAAACCCATTTGGATATGAGAATGTTTGCATCCAATGGTGCCGTGACTATATCGTAAGTTTCACGCTGGTTAAGTCTGGATATCTCCTTGTTCATGGCTTCTTGCCATTTTGGCCAATCAGGTCAGCACATAGCTTCTGCAACTGATAAAGGATCTGATTCAATTTCAGATGTGACTTGTGCAAGCGATGCTGTAAGGTATCGGAGTTCCATGTTTCCCTCTGCTGATCCTTCAATGATATCCCTGATTTTCTGAGTGGGTTGCCTGACACGTTTTCCGGTAAGTTGTTCCGGCGGGATGGGCTCTGCAATTTTGTCAGATACAGGAATAATAGGCTGTTCTGACTCAGTGACTGATGTTTCCAAATTTTCCAAATTTCCATCCTCCTCCTCAATGAGTTGGATCTGCCTGTTGGAAATTGTTACGTTCCGTTCCGTGGTAACTGTTTGTCACTGTGGCCAATAGATAAAATATCTGTTAGATTCCATGTCTATACCTATCCATCTTCCTTCTTGTGCCTGTGGTTTGAATTTTCCTGGCTCTTTCTCCTTCTTTACATACACTATGCTCCCAAAGATTTGAAAGTTAGAAATGTCGGGTTTTTGATTGAACCGTTTTTCGTATGGTGTCGCCATATTAATTCCCTTCTTTGGTGTCCTATTCCAAATATAAACCACATACTTCATCATAAATCCCATAGCCATTTAGGAAGTCCTGATGAAATGATTAGACTTCGGTAGTACTGCATTCAGTAGAGTCCGATGAGTGCGTTCTGCGATGCTGTTATGTTCCAGAGCGTCATGTACCGTTAATCTCCGCTGGGTGCCAAGTCGTTCCAGGTACTGGTTGAATTCTCGGCTAAGAAATTCTCCCCCTCGATCAGAGTGAAGAATTTTAACAGTGATGCCATATTGAGTCTGGAGATTGGTTTGAATAATGACGTACTGGGTGAATGCTTCATCCTTGCTTTTCAGCAATGGTTCCTCTAACCATAGAGTTGCCTCGTCAACTATGGTGAGGGCGTAAGTGCAACGGTTGATAGTCTGAACTGATGCAGGTCCCCAAACGTCTATGTGAAAAACATCTCTGTAATTTTCTGCTTGTGGAGAAGACTGTAGTTTGGCAATCGGAAATCTTGCTGCCTTAGCAAGCAAGCATGTACGGCATTCTGGCTCGTCCATATGAGATTTATCCAATCTCATCCCATTGATCTGGTTGTGTGTGAATAAATGCTTAATATAAGCATAGTTCTGATGGCCTAAGATGCAGTGGGCGTCATAGAGTAATACCAGTCGATCTTTGGCAACATAAGCATGTTCCTCCATGGGAATCTGGTAGAGTCCATGGATATTTGGAATACGTGCAACAATCCTGTTGTTGGGGTCAGTCATGGTGAGCAAACCATTCCCAATGTGGATATTGTATCCATCATCATCGGTTTTCCCAAGGAAATAAGAGTGTGTGTGTTTTGTATCTTTTTGTATTAAACTCTCTCTCCTCTCTATATAAGCTTAGGGTATTGACCTAGAAAGACAAGTTACCCGCCACCTCCAAAGTACAAGATTGGTAGTTGTTTCTTCAATTAGAAGTTATTTGCCCTGCGTTATATGTTAGAGAGTGCTGATGCCGCCGACTCGTGACATCTAGCCACTTTAAACTTCACCACTGAACCTTGTGCCCACTTGAGTTTCTGGTTAGGACTTTGAGTGTGTAATTATAACCAAGTTAAATCTAGTTGCTTTCTTAGAGGGGACGGTTTCTAGTAAGGGATTATTTGTCTCCAGAGTGGGGGTTCTTTAGCTAGCTGAGAAGTTAGCAAGCCACTAAGAGTGTGGTACAAGTTCCTGGTAATTTGGTACTACCTTCAGTTTAGTAGCTTAACCCAGAGTTTGGTTAGGGACTTTACGGCAATTCACTAGCTGGAGCCAGAGTTTGCCTGGGAGTATTCTTGCTTTGTTTGTTTGCATCCCTGTTTCATACACACACACACATGTTCACACTTCAACTTTGTTGAGCTAGCTCTGTCCACAGAGCTTAATTGATATAGTCACAATGCTAGCCTTATACTCAGTACTGGAGTTTGTGTTAGCTAGCTTAATCTGATCTTATTGTTATCCCAGAGGAATCTCTGACAACTCAACCTCACTCCTAAATTTGATAGTCTGTTTTAGTGCGGTATTGTTCATTAGCTGTTACAGTTGTTTTGTAACACATTTCAAGGACCAGTACAAAGTAGATCAATTAATGCAGTGAACTATGGGCGCAGCCAGCAGTTCAGTCACCCACATATTTGGTCTTATTAGTCTACACTTTTGTTACATTGACCTTACTAAAAAGACTCAAAAACCTAGGCAAAACCCGGGCAGCTAGGTCATGACCTTGGGATTTAGGTCATGACCTGGGAATTAGGTCATGACTAAAAATTGGTCATGACCTAGGTCAGGTTGGTCTTTTCCTGGGGTTGGTAGGTCATGGCCTGGGGTGAGATAGGATATGGCCTAGGTGGGGCAGGGCATGGTCTAGGTGGGGCAGGGCATGGTCTAGGTGAGGGAGGGCATGGTCTAGGTGAGGGAGGGTATGGTCTAGGAGGAGGAGGGTATGGTCTAGGAGGGGGAGATATAGTCTAAGAGGTGTAGGGTGAGAGTGGAGGATGGTGAGATAGAGAATATAAACAAGAATGAAATATTATAGAATAATGACTTGAAATTTTTAGAAACATATTGGGATTTTTTACATATCTGTAGATTATGACGAGTTTAAGCTAAGTCACAGTGCCCTGTTCTGGGTGGTCAGGGAAGCATGGGACTTACCTGACCTACTTTTTAGGTCATGACCTACCTAACCTAGGTCATGACCTACCTAGCCTAGGTCATGACCTACCTAACCTAGGTCATGACCTACCTAGCCTAGGTCATGACCTACCTGACCTAGGTCATGACCTGGGTGAACTAGGTCATGACCTACCTAACCTAGGTCATGACCTACCTGACCTAGGTCATGTCCTGCCTAGCCTAGGTCATGACCTACCTGGCCTAGGTCATGACCTGCCTAGCCTAGGTCATGACCTACCTGGCCTAGGTCATGACCCAGGCCAATTTAAAAATTACTAGATTAGGAAATTTTTCAATTTTTGCAGTGGATGAGGTCAAAGCTGTTTTTATTACCAAATAAGGCAATTTTCAAACACCTTAACCGGTTTTATGTTTTTTTAATAGAGTTAGATACATTTGGAAATTTTTATAAATTACTATATTAGGCAATTTTATTTCAATAGACTTTTATTTCTTAATTAGGCAATTTCAAAACTTTTGCAGTGGATGAGGCCAAAGCTGTTCCCATTGCCTAATTGAGAAGTGACAAATTTGCAGTGGATGAGGTCAAAGCTGATTTCATTACTTATTTGAAAAATGACAAATCTTTTGCAGTGGATGAGGTCAAAGCTGTTTTCACTACCTAATCAAGAAATGACAAAACTGAACACACAAACTATGTACACTCTTTCCCTAAGGACAATAGCTTGTGGTAAACATCCAGACCTTTTGTTTATACACAGAATAGGTTGCTCACCTAAAATGAAGCCAATCCTGTGGTGGGAAGGGGCTGGATTGCAAAATATTTTTTGGATAACCTTTGGTTGTAGTGGATGAGGCCAAAGCTGTATGCCCATAAAAGGAAATCAATGAAAAGTGTTGAGTCTAAAGATTGCTTGATATAACATGCAGATTGGCATGGATAAGGGTGATCCTTTTCATCCCCTGATGCCCTGATGTGCTGTCTACCCTTTCTGAGTCTCAGATATATTTAGATGGCCCCTGGGAGATCAGTCTTTATTGATCTTTGAACTTTCTCATCAAAAACCCTCATTTTTTCGAAATTAGAGGATAGGTATCAGAGCATCCAGGGCAGGGTGGGCCACAGGCTTCTAGGACATTGTACCCTGGTATAATAGGTACACTTAGACGACTCAGGAGTAGCTTATACTGTCCTGGGAGAGTGGATAATAAGTGATACCTGTCTAATTAGGCATAAATTTCGCTTTTTTGCCTGTTAAATCATTAATAGTGGGAGCTGTAGGCAAGAGAAGACTGTCTAGCTTGGCATATAGCATGCTAGGAATACATAGATTGATATCAGAACCTTTTCCGGATAACCCCTTCCCTTATCTTGATGTACCAGTACTCCTGGGTTCTTAAGTGTCTGATACTTGTGTCAAACTTATCATCACATGTTGAACTTCAGATAGTGAGAATATTTTGTTATAGACATGCTATATCAAGTCCTGGTACACTATTCCTCGAGTTTCTCTGCAATCCCTTGCCTACAGCTGCCTCTATTAATGATTTGATGGTCCAAAAAGCGAAATTTATGCATACATATACAGAGATCAATTATTACCCACTCTCCCAGGACAGTATAAGCTACTCCTGGGTCGTCTGAATGTACCTATTATACCAGGGTACAATGTCCTAGAAGCCTGTGGGCCACCCTGGCCTGGATGCTCTGATACTTATCCTCTAATTTCGAAAAAATGAGGGTTTTTGATGACAAAGTTCAAAGATCAATAAAGAATGATCTCCCAGGGGCCATCTAAATATATCTGAGACTCAGAAAGGGTAGACAGCACATCAGGGCATCAGGGGATGAAAAGGATCACCCTTATCCATGCCAATCTGCATGTTATATCAAGCAATCTTTAGACTCAACACTTTTCATTGATTTCCTTTTATGGGCATACAGCTTTGGCCTCATCCACTACAACCAAAGGTTATCCAAAAAATATTTTGCAATCCAGCCCCTTCCCACCACAGGATTGGCTTCATTTTAGGTGAGCAACCTATTCTGTGTATAAACAAAAGGTCTGGATGTCTACCACAAGCTATTGTCCTTAGGAAAAGAGTGTACACAGTTTGTGTGTTCAGTTTTGTCATTTCTTAATTGGGTAGTGAAAACAGCTTTGACCTCATCCACTGCAAAAGATTTGTCATTTTTCAAATAAGTAATGAAATCAGCTTTGACCTCATCCACTGCAAATTTGTCACTTCTCAATTAGGCAATGAAAACAACTTTGGCCTCATCCACTGCAAAAGTTTTGAAATTGCCTAATTAAGAAATAAAAGTCTATTGAAATAAAATTGCCTAATATAGTAATTTATAAAAATTTCCAAATGTATCTAACTCTATTAAAAAAACATAAAACCGGTTAAGGTGTTTGAAAATTGCCTTATTTGGTAATAAAAACAGCTTTGACCTCATCCACTGCAAAAATGGAAAAATTTCCTAATTTAGTAATTTTTAAATTGGCTTGGGTCATGACTTAGGCCAGGTAGGTCATGACCTAGTCCACCCAGGTCATGACCTAGTCCACCCAGGTCATGACCTAGTTCATCCAGGTCATGGCCTAGGTCAAGTAGGTCATGACCTAGTTCACCCAGGTCAAGACCTAGTTCACCCAGGTCAAGACCTAGTTCACCCAGGTCAAGACCTAGTTCACCCAGGTCAAGACCTAGTTCACCCAGGTCAAGACCTAGTTCACCCAGGTCAAGACCTAGTTCACCCAGGTCATGACCTAGGTCAGGTAGGTCATGACCTAGTTCACCCAGGTCATGACCTAAAAAAGTAGGTCATGACCTGAATCAGCTAGGTCAGGTAAGTCACATTCTTGCCTGACAACCCAGAACAGGGCACTGTAACTTAGCTTGATCTTGTCATAATCTACAGATATGTAAAAAATCCCAATAATCCCAATATGTTACTACACATTTCTTGTCATGATTCTATGATATTTCATTCTTGCTTATATTCTCTATCTCACCATCCTCCACTCTCACCCTACACCTCTTAAACTAACTATATATCCCCCTCCTAGACCATAACCTCCTCCTCCTAGACTATACCCTCCCCCCCCTAGACCATCCCCTCCCTCACCTAGACCATCTCCTCCCTCACCTAGACCATGCCCTGCCCCACCTAGGCCATATCCTATCTCACCCCAGGCCATGACCTACCAACCCCAGGAAAAGACCAACCTGACCTAGGTCATGACCTAATTCCCAGGTCATGACCTAAATCCCAAGGTCATGACCTAGCTGCCCGGGTTTTGCCTAGGTTTTTGGGTCTTTTTAGTAAGGTCAATGTAACAAAAGTGCAGACTAATAAGACCAAATATGTGGTTGCCTGAAGTGCAATGGAACTGAGACGCTCAACATTCATTCCTCTTCACATATACACATTGTTGAAACGCCCACCTCTACCCAAATGCTTTCAATCTTCCTCCCTCCGCTGTCTCCTAAGTCTGCTGCCCCTGTTCAGTTCCCTTGAAGCACGAGTCATCTATCAACCCGTTCAATGTACACATGTCTCCAGAATCAGATAACACAGTGAATGATACCGATACCAGGTCTAGTCCCAATCTCCCAATCCCACCCTGCTCCTGTTCCTACTCCAATTCGGCATGCCTCACCCAAATCATCAGCCTTCACCGATTCTTGGACCACCATACACCATGCCCTCGCCCCCAGGTCAATCCTGCTGTTCAAGACTTCAACCCAGGAATGAATACAAGGTTATTGTATTGTCAGCATGGTAAAAGATTGGGTTTGGATGGATGTGGGTTTGTATTCGGACATGAATTCAAACTTGAACTTGGGAATTGAACCTGTCTCCACAGCGTGCAAATAGGTGTAGACACGACATGGATACGCCGGTACATTGTTGAGGTTTCAAAGATTAAGTGGGAGGCGAGGGAAGGATGGTTGATGTCAATGAGGGAGGAGGTTCATGAGGTATGATAAGGGTGCGGTGTCGTAATGGTGCTGCTGCTGCTGCTATTGCACAACTGGGTGGGCCCAGACCTGGTTGGTATGTAAGTCAAGGGGTCGTGTTCCCATTCAGTCTGTATCAGAGAGTGATGCAAATGATCCCGACCAGCTCCATATGCAAAGTCCAACTCAGTCATGTAAACTATCAATACTTCCAGCCTTGGGTACGTGATTTCTGTTACCAAGAGCGGGAAAGTAACAATAAATCAAGTAGGCACTTTTGGCTTGCATTCATCCAGTATCTTTGAAACAATCAGCCCACCTCCCTGCCCACCCCACGCCACATCCGAGTTCAAGCTCAACCTATAGAGAGCACCAAGTGTTTAGGTTTGAAACAAGCTATTTACACGGGAAATAGGGAAGCGGCTGAAGAGCTGTTGTCTTTTACGGGACTTTTCATGGGTACTTATCACAGAAGGAAAAAGCTTCAGTCTTTTTTAAAAAAAAAAAAAAAAAATTTTTGAGTCTTTCTTTGGTGTAACAGGGGCCGTCATGAACTTGGCTTGAAAGGTGCCTGACTGAAAGTGAGCAAGGCGGATCTAAAATTGTTGGAGAAGGGGGAGCCTTCCCTCAGGTGTGCCATCATAGTTGGCTACCCACATTCTCTTTCCTATGTCTCAAATATCTAAACTTCTCTTGGCCCTCGCTCCTTCCATTGTAAGAAGTCTATCCTTTTGACTCTCCAATCCTCCTGGCGCTCTAACCGTGAGGAATACACTGTGTCACCAGTATTACAAACAAGGGACCGATGAGCTCCTTCATGTCAAATCGCATCAAGTCCTGCCGCTATTGATGGGTCTTTTCTCAAGGAGGGCTCAAGGACAGCACGGTGCACATCATCCCAGACTGAAGTTTAAAAATTCTTACACTCACTGGCGTACATACATACATACATAATATATGATTCGGCTAAACTTTGGACCATTCCGGACCTCCAGATGTCTCCATAACACAGGAAATTGTGTTGATGACATCTCAGTAAGAGTTTTTCTACAAACCTGATAATTATAAATAGGTTTGGGCCCACGTTTTGTGTTTGCATTGCAATATTCCTTTCATGACTGTCTCTCTAATGCCAGAAGAAGTAGTCAAATACCTTGATGATAGGACAGTGTTATCGGTGCTTCACACTACTCTTTTCCTCTCTGGGCCTTTGGCTGAACATTATCTTTGTGTTTCTCCTCTAGTATTGTCTTGGTACGTGTCTTCCATAACTATGGGCCCGAGCCTCATACTACTCATACTCAAAAATTGAAACAGCATCGGGCAGTGTGCTTTTCCTGTATGACTGGATGCTCATTCTTCCAGTGGAGTTGGATGTTGTCTGGTCCAAGAAGCTACGACCTCTGGATGTGCTCTACATCATCCAACAGTACATGCCGTTTCTTGACACGATTGGGATTCCGTTTGTAGGAGAGTATGATGTGTCGATTGCTTGATAATAGCTGATACTGAACTTACTTGCAGTGGGATTTATGGAACCTATTATGGAACCAAATACGTGTCATATCCTGTTTACCATCAGTGGATGTAAGTGTTGGGCTTACTTTTTATGTACCCATTTGTCTAATGTGTTTCACTCTGAATAGGGATGTGTACAATAGGGATAAGCCTAACAGAAGGTACTGATTGGATTAATTTCCTTATCCTTGGTTTACTAGATACTTATGTGAAGCTACAGTTATCTTAATGATGCGCACTTGGGCACTTTGGGAAAAAGATATCAGATTAACCATTGGTCTCCCAATATTCTTTGTGATGTGCTGGACGCCTACTTTGTACATGCTACATGTCTTCTTCAATTCACAGACATGTAGGTTACGCCTATGAGCAGGCTACTAATGAATAAATGTTCATTCATCATCCCCTTCCTAGATATCCCTTCTCCTGTCCCACAGGTTGGATGTGTGGTACTGATGAGTGCCCGATTGATGTTCCTCTTGGTTTGGGTGATCTTGTTGGTTTATGAAGCAGGTGAGTTGATGTGTGTCTGCCTTTTTTGGGTTCAGCACTGATGAATAATTCTTTATTTCCAGTGCTCCTGACACTGATGCTGATCCCTGGCATCCATTATTGTGTGTAATTTATCTCACTCTTGACTGTGGCTTTGTTCTCAGCCCCATATATATGCTTAGTCCGCTCAGGAAACTGGTCAGCATTGACCACCATAGTATACAGAGATGGTAAGAGCTGACTATTTTAATTATGATTCTACTGACTTTTTGATTTCCAGGTATCATTTACTACCTGTTTCTTTTTGGTAAATATCTATACTTGTACCTTTTCCATTATGATACTTACCGTTCCATCCACATCAGGGCTGTCAGTGGCAAATTTGCTTGCTCTTCTACTACTGCCAGTTGTAGAAAATCTGAACCTAATTAGTGTACCGTAAGTCACTCAGTCGATGTGGTATTTCGACTAAATTAGATACCTAATTAGTGTACTGTAAGTCACTATGAGGTATCATTAGTTTGTATATCTAGAGATTAGTAGAAAGATATGCTCACCTCAGTCGATGTGGTATTTCGACTGAGGTGTGCTGGCGGCACCTAAGTAATATATATAGTAAAGGAAAAAGTAATGTGATCGTTATTCGAGATAAGTGTTCGAGGTGTTCGATAGATACCAACACTCCTCCTCACTGAGACACATCTCCTCCTTGCGTGGAATCGTCGGGTCGGAGTCCCATCATACCTCATAAGTATTGAAATGTTTTTGTTGGCAGAGCTTTTGTGAAGGCATCTGCAACGTTCTGGGATGTATGTACATAAGACATTTCAAGTTCTTTGGATTGTACACATTCACATAGGAAATGGTACTTGATGTCAATGTGTTTCACCTGGTAGTGCAGTGCGGGATCTTCCAATAGGACAATGGTGGCGTTATTGTCACATAAGAGCCTTGGAGTTGGCTCCTCCTGTTGTATGCCGATCCCTAGGAGTAGTGCCCTGAGCCATATAGCTTCTTTTGCTGACTGATACCCAGCCATATACTCTGCTTCACATGAGTAAGCTGCCACAGTCTTCTGTTTTTGTGCTGCCCATGAGATGAGGCCTGACCCTAAGGAGAAACAATAGCCACCAATACTACGCCGGGTGTCAAGGCAATTGGCCCAATCGGAGTCAGTATGGCCAAGTAGTTTTAGCATTATTCCGACACCGCCAAGGAATAATTTAAAACCTCGGGTCCCTTTCAGGTAGCGAACAACGCGGACTGCGGCGTTCCAATGGACCCAAGAGTACCAGGAAAGGAATTGGGACAGTTGTTGGACAGCATATGCAATGTCTGGTCTAGTACCAATGGCTAGGTATATTAGACTGCCTACGAGGGCAGAGTATGGGAGATTTCTGAGCTGTTGTAAGTCATCTTCAGACATGGAATTTAGATTGGGTTTTCGGAGTTTCAGGCCTGCATCCATTGGAGTGTCAACAGGGTAGGCATCTGTTTGTCCAAATTGCATGATGATACAATCTATTAGTTCCATTTGGGATAGTGCAACTGTCCTGTTACCTCGGTTCCGTGAAATCGCAATACCAACACAGAATCTTGCATCACCAAGGGCTGAAATTGTCCACTTCTGCTTCATCTCCTCCTTAAACCTCTCATTCTCTTCTGTGGTGTCTGCTATGGTCAAGAAATCGTCAACATGAACAGCAGTAATAATTATTCCGGTAGGCAATTTTTGGTAGTAGATGCATGACTCGCAGCTTAACCGGGTAAAGCCCCATTCCAGCATTGCATTGTTCAGTGTTTGGTTCCAGATACGCCCTGCTTGCTTCATCCCATACAGCCCGCGCTGCAACATCCAGACATGATCTTCTTTGCCAGGTTCTTCAAAACCATTTGGCTGTTCCATGTATTGAATTTTGTCATCTGGGAGAAGGCCATAGAGGAATGCTGTTTTGACGTCGATTTGTTGTGCATCCCAGTCAAGGCTGGCTGCCAGATGTAATAATACTCTCCAAGATTCCATGCGTGCTGTTGGTGAGGTTGTTTTTGTATAATCACGTCCGTATATCTGTTTGAAACCTTTGAACACTAGGCGGACTTTAAACCGAGTTACCACTCCATTTTCATCTTGTTTTTTCTTAAGGACAGGACGGCCTTTTCGGATTTTACACCCCTTTGGAACCTCAGACTGAGGTATGAGTTTATACACCCCCATGTCTCGAAGAGACTGCAGCTCATCTCTGTAGGCAGCTGTCCACTGCTGTGCATCGGTACTTGACATAGCTTCAGCCCATGTCTTGGGCTCGTCATCAAAATCGGAGTTTCCCTCACTCTCCAGTATCACTGAAAGGACCTGTTCAAGCTTCTGTGCCTCGTCCCATTGTTCTCCGGGATTGTCACCAAGCTCTTGGCGAGCCGTTGCGTCTTCCGCAGCTTGATCTATTTCTGGGATGGCGTCACGTAGTGCTTGGATGAGATTTTTGCGCTGTTCTCTGGCTTCTCTGGTACGCTGCGTGCTCTCCTTGGACTGTTCAATGGCGTTCTGAACGCGATTTCTGTTCTTTTCATTGATATCTGGCAGCTTTTCAATCCTAGATGAACGCCGAGGCTGTGGAGGAATTATTGGTTCAGGTGGGAGTATCTCGTCATCATCATCCGTGTCTTCAACTGAAGGCTGTTGGCTAGGTTTGGCTGTGGTCTCTTTTGGAGGTTCAGTATTTTTGAGCCAGGGTTCTATAGGGAGCTGAAAACTCTCAATAAAGTCAACATGATAAGAAGTGAAGACTTGTTTGGATTCACGATGATAGCAGTGGTAGGCTTTTGATTGTAGTTCATAGCCGATCAATATACATTCCAGTGAACGCTCGTAGATTTTTGGATTGTGTTTATTCTGGATGAGTATGAAAACTTTACATCCAATCTCACGTAGGTATGAGAGATCAGGTTTCTTCTTGTGCCAGAGCTCGTAGGGTGTCTGTCCATTCAGTGAATGGGTTGTTGTTTTTGCTTGTAGGTGAGATGCAGTTAGGTAGAACTCATCCCATAGATTAGCGGGGCAGTCCGAGTCAATATGCATTGTTCATGAGAGTACAATGCATTTGTTCTACCTTCCCTATGTGCGCGGATGTGTAGGGGGCAGTAAACTGTTGTTGCGTGCCTCTGGTTTTAAGCCAGTCCCGCATTTTATCAGACTTCAGTTCCCCATTATCGGTTCGGTATATTCCAACCTTGAGACCGGTTTCTAGTTCACGGGCTCGTTCCCATGCTGGAGTTCATCGAATGCGTCATCTTTATTTACGAGGGGGATTGTCCATGGATAACTAGTGTAGTCGTCGACAATGTTCATGATGTAGTTATTTCCCGTACGCGAACGATGACACGCCGAATTACGCTGTACGCCGAAATTCAAGCGAAATGTCATCATTTTAAAAGACCCCGTGAAACACGTCACGTCACTACCTAGGGTACATTATGTATTAGACACTTTGAAGGTCCACTTCAGGTATCTAGTATGTAGAAACCCATTTGAAGGGAGATACACTATGTTTTAAGAGGCTACATTACTGTGCAAGGATGCATCGTTGACCCACAAGCTCAAAATCAATCAAATTGATTTACCTAGATTGATTTAGGCTTGCCAGATCTAAAGTCTATTCAATTAATACTACCTACTACAAAAAGTCCTATACAGGGATATACAAGACAGTATTAAAATAGATGAAGAGAGACGAATGAGGGCAAGCATAATGCGAACCCATATCCGTTTAAAGTAAGAGAATCGAAGCACTGGTTCCCTGGAACGAACCACAGAGAGAAACTAGACGATTAGTGATGAATTAGGCGCCGGGGATCAAAGTGGCCCGGCGCCGGCAGTAAAAGAAAGGCGGGGCGCGTCCTAGCGACATGCCTATAATAAAATTTATTCGGACCGACCTACGGGACGGTCCACATGTATACAAGTACCCGGTAGGACCTGGGAGGAGAAGAGAAAAGGGGAGATACGGAACGACGCCGCAAACTTGAACCGCGGGACGGACGGACCGCCCGGCGCTTAAAGCGCATCAGAGTCGAACCACTCATCGGGAATGCATCGTTCTTCCCTCCCCTCCGTTACTTATTAAATAAAAGATGTAGAAAAGGTGTAATATGGGTAGAGGACCCATGAGACAATGATATAGAGCCCTGGGGACAGTGTAGGAACCAGGAGAACACTTACAAGCTCACTTATGGCTTAAAAGGGCAACATGAGATTTATCTTCTTGGCTCTTGGCAAGCCAAGAGAGTCTTACCAACCCATGGTACCTTAATTAAGAAAATTTCAAGGACCTAGGAGTATAAAAAGGCAAGAAAATGAAGAGAAAAGCATTCTTTCTTACCCCCACCAGGTGTAGCAGCTCCTTATCAGGCTACTACTAAAAGATTGAATTGATATAAAGACTGGGATTTACAGAGAGAAATTGACAAGCAATTGAACTTGAGTAAAGAGACAGAAAGAGATTCAGTGTGAACTGAGTGCAGAGAAGTTAAGACAAAGACTTAGACAGGACTTTGATTATTATTTTCAAACCACAGTTAGGCTGCAGTCAGAGCTCTGTCTGAGTTATAGGGACACCCTCTGGTCAGTTGTGACTTGTGTTAATTTGTGATTTTACCAAGGGACTTAGGAATAGTATTTGTTTGACAGCTCAGAGCTTGGGGATCAGCTTAAATAAGTCTGTACTTTGAAAGGGAAGGCACTTAGTGAAATAACACTCAGTGTAGCAAGGAAGCACTTGAATAGATTGAAGTTTAAAATATATATTATTTGGCTGAACTAAAAACCCGAACTGAGTAATAAGTTGTGTGTGTGTTTGGTGTGGTTGTGTAAGCCATTTCTAAGTTCACCCCAGTTTAGACCTCTCAACAAACAGCCTCTGGTCCCGATAAGTCTACCCATACTTTCTCTAGACGTCTCGTAGCTCTGTGCCCTTCTTCCCGCTTCTTTGGTACCGGAGTTTTTGTCTGTTTACCAAGAACACATGATTGGCATTTGGGAGGGGCAGAGGAGAGGTCGATGGGCATACCTTTTACCATGTCCTTCTGGGACATATCGTAAATGGCCTGGTAATTAGCATGACCAAGGCATCTATGCCATGTCTCCAGACTAGGAGTTTGTTTAGTGACAAATGCGTGTTCAAACTCAGCAGAGTTCAAGTTGAGAGTATATAGGTGGCGAGTAGATGAGAGTGCGCCACACGCAATTATGGTGCCAGTATTGTTCCTTGAAATCCAACATGACTCTTTGTCGAAGTGGGCTGTAACGTTAGAATGTTTGGCCAGTGTGCTAACTGATACGAGCCGTACTGTTGACTCAGGGATGTATAAACAGTCATGAAGGATAAGGTAGGTCCCGCGGCCTGTTCGAAGTTTGATGTCACCAACTCCACGAGCCGCAATAGATGAGCCACCTATCCCTTTGACAAATCTAGGGGGAATAGGATGTAGAGTGAGGAAGTCGTTCCGTTCTGGCGTGATATGTACAGTTGCACCAGTGTCACATAGAAAAGGTGATTCAGTGGTTGGGAGTCTGGTGCGAGCTGATTGGTCTAGCACAACAGCGGCAATATCAATATCTCTCCTCCTCTTGCTCCAATTTACAGTAGCCTTCAAATCTTCAAATGCCAGCCATCCCTCGTATTCAACCCTACCAGGGTCAGTTGTGTCGAATATATCATTAACACAGTCAGAGGCTAGGCCAGCAAACTCTGGATGGTTTGGAGGGGCAGGGGTGGATTGACTACCCTGTGGTACATTCCCGAGAACAGTGTTGGTACTGAGATCTACAAGGTATGCATGTCTGGATGATTTGTCCGTAATGATTGAGAGGTTTGACTTCGAGTCTGGTGACTTGATGGAGTTATTGGTTGAGCTTTTTCCATTGCGATCTCAAGTGTGCACAGCTCTGGACTTGTCAATTGACTTTCCTGCGATCCCTCCTCCTGGTGAGACACAGTATTCAAACTGGTGTCGCTCGGGTCGTGGACAGTGAGGATTTGTACAACGTACCCGTGGTTTTGATGCCTTGGAATCGGTTAATCTTGATCCATGTGCCACAAGAGCAATGTCATTTATTTTTCCATCAGCATCAGCTAAGGATTGGGCAGTGTCAAGAGCAACGTTTATGTCAGATGAGGTATATGTAGGTTTTCCTGATGAATCGGGTTTGGATTTAGCTAGATCCTGTGCGACTAGTCCTTGCGTGGCTTCGAGCCCCGAAACTCCAGTCATTGCGTTAATCATGAGGATACACAAGAAGAGTTGTTCTGAAGGTGTTCCTATGGCCCATATACGAGTATTGAGATCGGAAATGGCAGAACTTGTTGTGGAGAACTTTTCACTATGTGAATAGCGTAGGGCTAGAGCTTCCTGTATAAGCAAGACTTGCTTAACGGGGCCAGCTTTCTCATGACGGCTCTTAAGGGCATCCCAGGCAGCTTTGGCAGTGGAAGTTGCATCGATGAAGGAGCGTTCTGCTTGAGTAGATTTCAGGGACATGAAGGAATGGACTGCTTTGTCGTTCACAAGCCAGTTATGGCATGCCCGCGGTTCAACATCCTTGTCAGGTTTAGTGATGGTACCATCAAGGTAGCCGTCGGCACCTTGGGAAAGACTAAGAATTGTCTCAACGTGAGACGACCATTCCTGCCAGTTGTCAGTGTTCTTATCGAGTGATTTTTCATTGAAAAGCAAAGTATTGATGGAGATAGGACTGATGGAGGGTTTGCTTGCATCAGTTGCTAAAACGGTCATGGTGACGTGTTGGGAATAGAAAGTTAATGGGTGAGAGAAGATGCGTGATTGGTGTTTGTGATAGAGTCCGAGGTCGACAGATAGGTACAGAAATCCACGTTGCTTCTTAAAGCATAAAGAATTGGCCCATAACCTGTAGAAAATCTGAACCTAATTAGTGTACCGTAAGTCACTATGAGGTATCGTTAGTTTGTATATCTAGAGGTTAGTAGAAAGATATGCTCACCTCAGTCGATGTGGTATTTTGACTGAGGTGTGCTGGCGGCGCCTAAGTAATATATATAGTAAAGGAAAAAGTAACGTGATCGTTATTTGAGATAAGTGTTCGAGGTGTTCGATAGATACCAACACCAGTGAGTGCTTGCATCCTGAAACTTGTCATGCCAGCTCATCCTCTGGCACAGCAGGATCTCCAGTACTTTTTTTTCCCATATCAGTGAGTGATTCAAACCTTGCTGACCAGCAGAGTTGTCCTCCATATATGACAGCAGTTTCACAAACCACAAACCATATTGTTGAGGGATTCAGAGCATCTAGGAAGGGAAAGAGTCCCACCATCTCATTGATGATTGAACCCAGAACAAGTAGTAGGAGTTTGGTCTTTTCTTGCTTTAATTTTATTGTCCGGGGAATTCTCGGGTGTTGAATGTACAGCAGTCTCAATAGCTACAAAGTATGACTCTCAGTTATCACCCTAGCCTGGTAACCAAGCCCTTGAGAGATTAGTGTTGTTTAAACAAGAAACCTCGTTAGAGGGCTTGGGAAACCAGAAGCAAATTGTCGCAGAGACTTTGCCACTGTTAAAACTGCTGTTAGGCAAGCCTAATAAGGCAAGACCAAGTTGGGATTTGGAGAGAGGAAAATTTTCTCGAGTGTTCATTTGCTACGTCTTCATATTCGAATGATGAATGCAAATACATTCGAGTATATTCATACACATTCCTCATTCGTGCCCATCTCTAGTTCAGGCTGATTTTGAGTTGAAAAAAATGGAAATGCTGCAAAAGCATGAGTATCAGATGGCACTGTTGAAGATGGGTGGTCGTAGTCATAATCAAGAGGATGGCGCTGCATTTACCAGGTTCTCAAGCTCTGATAGCTTCGACATCCATCAGACTTCTGGTGCTGGAAGCTCTCACAGCGGTTCCTCTCCGAGCTTTTCTTCAATGGGAATGGGATTTGGAAGTAGCAGTCCATACAACTAGTGTATGCTCTATTCACTATGGTAGACTGTGTAACAGACTAACCCTCAGGAGCACTCTGATGGCCTGAGGGATTGCGGCTGAAGCAAGAAACCATAATCGCACTTCCTGGCGAGCTCCGAGGCAGCAAAAACACGGTCCTTTTCTTTGTGGTCGTCAGTATAGCATGAACGGTGGACTGCCTTAGTCTTGAGTATGCGATATTCCGATTTCGAGGGACACGTTGCCTGGATGTGTTTGTCCACAGTTGTCGGTGAAGTAGAGTGATCGCGCCCTGTGGCGAAGTGAGCAGTATGCAAGTAGAGTACGGAGATTATGTGTGGAGGCTACCCTTGCAAAGCATTTGTCGACGAGGGGTATATTGTATGCGAGGACAATCATTGTGGGGTTCAGGGGTGAGGGAAACAGGGGTGGGGTAGAGAGATGATGTGGGCCAGTGGAGAGTTTTCCGGATGTTGTGGGTCATTGACATAGAGAGGTTTCCGGGCACCATGAATGGCGAGGGCCTTTGGAAGAGAACATGGATATTGTTTTTGGCTACCTAATCCGTGAAATGGATTGAACAGCACAAGCACTGGTGGCGGCTTGCATCTTCTTCACGTATCTTGCGGATGAGTGTTCACAACATTCAATGTTCAACCTTGGAAAGCAACTGCGCTTTATTCACTCAGATAGTAGTTGATACAGCGGCTTAGCGTTGTAGTCGGCGAGAACAGAATAGCCAATTTACACGGCCTGCTGAACCGAGTAGATGAGCTCTAGTGGATGAATAGATGAAGGCCGGGAGCAAGAGTCATTCAGAGCATGAAGGAGGTCTTGGAGAGCATCAATAATTGGGGAGGATACATCCAGAATCTCAGCTTTGGCGTGAATGGCCTCTATCTGGGATTGCAGATATGCCATCGTTGAAGTACATATTTCAAAAAAAATCTAGTTCACCTGAACCATTAAGTTCAAGTTCTGGAGATATTTATGAGACCGGGATTACAATCTGCATGTGCATCTTGAACTACATTCTGTGTTGAATAGCAGTTTTGGATTACAAAGGCAACTAACCTGATTCCAGTTCAAGGTTTTTGTTCCTTACAGCTGTCTTTTTGCTCTTTTTCTTTAGTGTGTGGTTGCTGGACACATGATTGAGTGAGTTTCCCCATTTCATGGTAGAGCAAGGCCGATGCTTTTGAGGACCATGAGTCAATAGAAAATAAAATAAAAAGCTCAGCTTCATCCTGGGTGATGAGCGAGCAGTGTAAAGTACCCGGAAGGACACAAAAAGCATGTACAACGACAAGAGGAGATATTTGCTGAAAGGTGTTTGAAGTATGGCTTACAACTCCCAAAGAGACATGGTCAGTCAGAAAGAACAACGATCCCGAGCAGGTTGAACTGCAAACTAGCGCCCATGGACAAAGCTGACTAATACTTTTTCTTGTCCCTTCACGAGTGAACGATTTTTCTTCGCTCTCATGAATTCTGGCTTGCGAGACTACCTCGGCATGTTTGAGTAATACTTTTTCAGTAACGTTCATGTATCTTCAACCAGAATCAAAAGATTCTAACACGATCAGCTTCAAAACAGGCATCATGACCATTACAATCTGGAAATTTTCCTCATCCTTAGTTCTTTGAAGTCTCCATTCGTGAAACAGGCTTGGGAATTGAAGGTAGTGCATGTCTAGTCACTGTAAGTACCTCAGAGTTATCATACATCAAAAATGTTGGGTAAGTGAGGAGGCACATCCTGTGTATGTGTCGCAGTGACAGAAGATGTCTGTATGTGTTAAAGGTATGCAGCTAACCCGACGCTCCATCCACTAGGAACAATGGGGAGCTCACCATCACTAGTCAAGACATATCTAGAGTATTAAACTTGATTTTTAACTGGGTTTAACCTGATTAAAGTATACCCACCCTCACCCAACTGGTTTAAGATGGTTTAACCAGATTTCATTGTGATGCCCTCTGTTTAAACTACTCTAATTGGGTTACTGATCTAGAACATTGAGCATCAAAGGTCATACTAGTTAGTAGTAAGTCAGTCAGCAATAAGTCAGGGGAGGTGTTGCATGCACTGGCTTTGAGAAACATTCATATGTTCCATGAGCTGTTGTAGGATACGATAGCTATCAGTGGTCTTGGAGGTAGTTCATATGCTCAGAGCCAGCGCTGCAATGGTCGGTGCCGCAACAGGTTTCAATCCTCCAGTTCTGGTTCTCTTATGGTTGATGTTTCGAGATGTTTCCATATGGATTTTTGTCAGGAAGCGTATCAAGGAAACAAGTGCGCGGGAGCGCTTATCCGAGTAGTGGATCGACATCAATCAATTGCATTAATTTAGACAATTGATCAATCAAACAATCTTATAAAGATTGTTAATCTCTGATTTGGAATTCTACGGAATCTACGGATTGTTCTCGGGACCTGGCCAACGTCCCGTAATCATGCACAAATGACTCTTCTCTTAGAAACGAGTCATATCTATGCTTATCTAGTCATCTATAGTCAGTAGTTAAGTACCGACAATTATTTACTTGTATATAGTCATTATTACACATAACGAGTCATATTGGGGAACCGGGAACCTACCGAAACACTATGAAATAGTGAGCTATTCGATTTCTGGTCCCCAGACTTCTTATTTTGTAATCACCACTTCGTGAATATACACTCTGCATTCTGACTACTATCTTGAGAGCATTACCTTGAGAATACATCCAATAACTAGATACTTACTGAGCAAATACCAGATAAGTACACTGTTTTGAAGCCTATATTGAGCACCATTCCAATATAGTGAATTTACCAGCATCCCTGACGAATTACTGAGCGTTTCCAGTAATATTTACGACTCCCACATTTATCCTGTGAAGATTACTGAGCATATTCCAGTAATACTTACGACTCCATTACTGAGTGTTTCCAGTAATAACAACGACTTACAGCACTACTACTGAGTATTTCCAGTAGTACTCACGACCTATACCACTATTACTGAGCCTTTCCAGTAATACTTACACCCAATAAACCCATATAACAAGATTGTAGCCTACTCAGTATATATCAACCCTAAGGCTAATCTACTGCCTAGTAAACCCAGATCTGAGTATATAAAATACAGTGTTGGCAAAGGAGACTCGTATCCGACTCTTCACATAATAAGAAGTCTCTAGTTGCTATATACAATGGCTACAATTACTCGAACCCGCGAAGAAATGGAAGAATTATCTACTCAACCAATTTCTTACCCGGTTCATATGATTACACCGGATTCACGTATGATACGCCAAGTTACCAGTCAGCCGACACAGACTCAAGTCACGGATAATACTCCCTTGTATTTCCCTGAACGCGGTCGGCACTTGGGATGAAACTCTCGGAACCGATCTGTGTCATTATCTCCCACGCGGTTACGGGCCGCCCGATTATCAACATTCGGAAACATGGAGGCTCCCGCAAACCCGGAACTCTCTTACCACCACCAATACTACACTAGAGAGTCAGCTGGAATGCCTATACGTCCGGAACCTCATCAAATTGATTTATAAACAGAATTACAAAATCAAACTGATACTTCTGGATATCGATCGACGGCATCTCCTCACTTAGTTGAACAACAACTATTGGCTGACCTTGAAGAACATATTCAAGCGTCGCCGCGCACACCAACACGGATGCCTACACAACGTGTAAGCCCTACTTTTCAAACACCATCCACACCCAGTGTGTTTAATGAGGTACTCAATCACCCAGAACTGCTAGTACCCGATGATCGTGCCTCAGAAGAAGTACTGTATCTTCAAGAACATGCATCTATGAATCAGAGCATGGTAGGAAGGGGACCATTTAGAGAAAACTTTACCTTTTCAAATACCCCTGCTGCACAATCTACACCAAGGAATACTGGCAACCAGCCCCAGTCATATTCAGATCAATACCGCTCTATTATGGGTGAAAGTCCAGGTACTCATAATAATTCTAGTCCTATGAGAGAACCACTTAGTGTTACTCATAGTGATTTCCCAGAACTCCGAGATAGAACTGAATATCAAAGATCACGAGCACAACTACATGCAACCGCTCAACTAGTTCGAAATCTTCTTGTAAGGTTAGGAATAGAAAATCAGACTGACCGTACTGCAGTAGGATGGTTACGTGTTCTTGAGACCTTAGCAACTACTCCACTTTCGGAAATGCCCCTTAACCTTGCCAACAACATCCGAGAACCTCGGAACGCAAGTTTATTAATTCATTATGTGCGCGTTATTAGGGACCAACCCTATCGTAATATAGTGGAGAATAATGACTGGCTCTCAACTATTCCTAACTCGTCACCCGGATCTTCTCCAAATCAAGAGAACCCCAGACAAAGGATATTACGCTTACGAGCCAACCTGGAGATGCTGTCCCCCGAACCCATGAGCACACAAACTCTATCCAATGAGGATATAAGGCGAAGATTATTTGATGAAGCAATGCGGTTAGGACTAGGGGAACTAGCAAATCGAGCAAGAATAGTATTGGAACGGGTGGGATTCACCCCAAATCCACATCGAACAGCAATTGGTTGGATTAGAGCAATAAGGAACCTGGCCAATGTGGATGAAGAGTCATTCACTCCTGAATTATCCCAAGTATTTGAAGGGAATAATGTTGATATCATTTTAGGATTGGAAAGTGAAAGCAAGCGTCAGGAATTTGAAGTAGTAATAGATGATTCTCTATTTCCTTCAGAATCCACGCCGCCAACCTCAAATGGAAGCCCGAGCCAAGAAAGAAGGCCCAGTTCATCAAGTGGATCTGATACACCTTATCAGACTTTAGATGGGCAATGGTGGTCTCTACCACGAGTCAGGGAAAATTCTGCACACTCTTCTGGTAGAAAAACACAGCAAAGTTCTCCCACCTATGTGGAGACGCCACAGAACCTGGCCCCAACAACCAGGATCCGAAGAGATACCCCTTGGGCACCCAGACAGCACACCACACCTATTGGAAACCCCTTAACAATCATATCAACTGACTCGGAGCATGATATACCGCCAAGGCCCAGTGTAATACCTCGGAGGGCCCGATACGGTGACTCCAGTAATGCCCAAGAACAATGGGAACAAATCCCCCCAGAGAGGCAATACTCTGATGAAGCGGATCCAGTTCCCCCATACATGGAACAGGACTGGGAAAAATACCAACAACAATTGGCTATAGCTCGAAGTTTTCAGCAACAGGGAGGATCAAAGGAAACAGGAAATCTTAACACTGAGCAAGAGGAAACCCATTCCCTAGGAGAATTAACAAATGAATTTTTACAGTGGATCAAGGATACCAAGAAGGATGCTAGTACCGAAGCATCCACTATACAGAATCAAGTTCAAACTAAACCTTTGAATCATCGGCAGAGAAGGGGTATGGAATGGAAATTAATGAAGGAACGTGAAAATAATGTTCCTGGACTACCCACTCCAACAACTACCCCAGAACAGGAACTTGAATCACAAGGACCCACAACAAACCCAATACCAGTGACTGGAAATTTTATTAGGGACTCACCACCACACCAATTAACGTCAGAGTCTCAATTTGAATATACAAATCCCTATAGGAGGGATACTAGACCTGGAGTAGGTACATCAACAGCAGGACAAAACATGTATGACTATCCTCATATTCCCAACAAAGGCAAGGGCAGGGAATCGGAAGATCATGGAAAGGACCAAAGCCCATTGACAAGGACACCTGCAGTGCCACCTTATGATAATTTTGAGAGTATCTCAACTAGAGGAGTGAAGGTTGGTTACACACCACCAATAAAATCACCCCTTGACACTGAAAACACTCAAAGTAATAAGGCAACACTTGAACAAGGAAATAATAATAGTAGGTCAAGAGAGAACCAAGACAACTTGGAGGATAAGGGTAGTATTGTATCTAACTATCAACAGGTCATCAAACTAAGCAAAAGTGCAGCTTTCCAAACTAAAACTGCAGGGGGAGGAGGTGATAAACCACCAATGTTTGATCCTCATGGTTATAAATCAGGTAGTGATGATGAAAGACCTCCAACTCCAAATAACCCAAGAAATACTAATAGAGATCTGATTCTCAGTATGGGAGGGGGAGGGGGAGGACCACCATCAAGCAGTGGAAACCAACATTATACACATGATGGAAATACATCAAACAGAGCCAACTCCAGCAGGAGTGTCTCACCACCAAATGCAGGAGGTGGAGGAAGAGTCCCACCCAATGGGGGAGGTGATGGATATTTTGGGGACTCAGAATCCGATGATGAGGGAGAACATTGGAGACCTCCAAGAAGAGGGTACCCCCATTATGGAAGAGACGGGCGCGACGGACGTGACGGACGTGACGGGCGTGATGGAAGAGAGGTCAAGGGATGTGATAGGAGTGAAGAGAAGGAAAGAAGGGAAAGAGAGAAAGACGAAATGAATCGTGAGGCAAAGCTGGATATTACTAAGCCAACACCCTTCTCAGGTGAAAACCGAGAGGAATGGCGAGAATTCCGGGACAGTTGTGAGAATATTTTCTCAGCTAAGTCCAGAATTTACAGTAATGATGTAGCTAAAATTGCCTTTGCGGCCTCTAACATGACCGGACCAGCAAAGCGATACCACCAGAATTTAATGAGGAAACAACGAGATGGAGAAGATGTGTCAGCCTTCATTAGCTGGAGTAATTTTGTAATGATATTTGGAGAAATGTTTGGTCTTCATGATGAAGTACTGCATGCTCAATCCAAACTTGATCATTGTACTCAAAAGTGGTCAGAAGCCTTTGCAGACTTTCTGGTAAGATTTGAGGACATTGCTCTACTAACCCACTACAATGATAGAGCATTAAGGTGGCGACTACTAAAACAAATTCGATTTGATTTACGAAATCGCTTAGTTGATCATGGGGACATCCCGGAAACCTTTGCGGGAGTAGTCCGAAAATTGATGAGGCTGGACAGTGCAAAACAAGCGTTTAGTGAAATCGGACTAGGAGACAGAAGTGGTAACCGAAATTGGAATCCTAATAATAGTACCACTACCACTGGACCCACAAATGCCATCAACAATACATCTGACACTAAACCAACCAATGTCCGCTTCAACCAACGGACACCTATAAATAAAGTCACTGGTAGAGGGGCACAGGAGAAGGGAGAACCGGAAGTATTATTGGAAGCCACTGGAGAAATTAGTACAACTAACACCCCCGAAGAATCCACAAGTACTTATCCCAGAATCCCACAGGAAGAGTGGAACAGGAGAATGAAGAATGGGGAATGCGGTCTATGTGGTTCCAAAGAACATCGATACCGTGAGCATTTCCGGCGAAACGGACCAAAGACGGTTACCGCAAGAGGAGCCTTCACAGAAGAGTATGAAATTGAGGATAATTTATATGTTGAAATTGAGGGATTCAACGAACCGGTACACATTGAAGACCCGGTTCTGGAATCTTTGGACGCCGATTCGGGAAACTAACCAAAGACTCTGAGGACCACGGAGGAGCGGTTCAGGGTCTTGAAGAAAGTAGCTCCGAAAATTTGCGTGCAATACATCTCACATTAAATTCCATATCAGAAAACTCACTTATAATACCTATACAATTTCAAGAGAAGGACTCATCTCCTTACTATACACTGATAGACTCAGGCGCATCTAGGGAATTTGTGGACGAAGCCTTAGCCAACAAATTTAAAAATCAATTAGTAACACTCCCGAAACCCCTGCCGCTAACACTATTTGATGGGGAATTGACCTCAGGAGGAAAGATAACCCAAAAATTGAAGGCAAACATCTTTTTTGGGGATGGAACAACACACTACATAGAATTTTTGGTCACCAAATTACACCCAAGTGCATCGGTAGTTCTTGGCCTTCCATGGCTGCGCAAGTTCAATCCTGCCATAGATTGGAAACACCTTAAGGTTTCATTCCAACAAGGGATACAATTAGCTGGTGTAACAATAGATGGAATAATGAGCTTGCCAACTGACCATATCAGAACTATCAAAACACCAAGACCAACAATCGAAGAAGTAGTAGAAGAGGAACCCAAACCACCAGTACTTAGTTTAGAGGAACCACTCCTACTCACTGAACAAGAATATCAAATATACCTAGAAGGAAAGAGGGATTTCCATGGAAATGGTAAGGAAACTCTTGGAAAGACAAGAGTATCCTCAGTAACAATAGAGGATATTGTGGAAGAACCCATACCAAAATGGCCAGGACTAGGACCAACTGATCCGCTCCTTCTACATATTGATGAGCTGGAGCATTATTATGAAAATAAAAGAAAGGAACAACGGAAAAAGGATCGCAAGGAGTATAAGGAAAGAAGAAAAGACCGAAGAAAAAATTCAGCAGGATCTGAAAAGAATACAGGAAAAAACAGTCAAAGAAATACACGCTGGAGGGACACCACTGGAGGACCGAAAATCGGCATGGTGAGTGCCGCCACATTCGCAAAACTTGCACAGTCAGGTTGTGAAACTTTCACCTTACATTATAATGTAAAGGGAGAGATCCACGAGTGGAAAGGTTGTGATGAGACTGATCAATTGAATATCAATATCAATGATCCGATCATGAGAGGAGATTCGATCACAGGAGACCCGATATCAAATAGCGATCAATGCAAATCATCCGATCAAAAACCGGAACGGGCTTCTATGGCAAGCGACGAGGAAACATTGTTAAAGCATGTACCCTCAGAATACCATGACTTTGCCAAAGTGTTTGCGGCGGGAGAAGCAAAGACGTTGCCCCCTCATAGACCCTATGATATTGAAGTACATACAGAAGACAACAAGTTACCTCCACTAGGCAAGATATATAACATGTCAGAATTGGAACTCAAGACATTGAAGGAATATATTGATGAGATGCTGAATAAGGGGTTCATTAGGGCTTCATCATCGCCCATTGGAGCCCCAGTACTGTTTGCCAAGAAGAAGGATGGGAGCTTGAGACTGTGTGTTGACTACAGAGCATTGAATAGGTTAACCAAGAAAAATAAATATCCCTTCCCCTGATAGGAAATCTGATTGACCAGTTAGGAAAGGCAAAGATATTTACTAAATTGGACCTAAGGGTAGGATACAACAATATTAGAATTTCTGAGGGCCATGAATGGAAAACTGCCTTTAGAACAAGATATGGTTCATATGAATATTTGGTCATGCCATTTGGACTGACTAATGCTCCTTCATATTTCCAATACTTCATGAATGACATTTTCCATGACCTAACAGATAATTTTGTTGTGGTTTACTTAGATGACATACTCATCTACTCCAAAAACAAGAAGGAACACCAACAACATGTAAGACAGGTTCTCCAAAGGTTAAAAGAACAGGATCTACATGTAAAACCAGAGAAGTGTGAATTTCACACAACAGAGGTGGAATATCTAGGAGTTATTGTCTCCCCAGAAGGTATCAGAATGGACCCAAAGAAAGTAGAGGCAATAACCAAGTGGCCAGAACCAACCACCCTAAAGGAATTACAATCTTTCCTAGGATTTGCTAATTTTTATAGGCGCTTCATAGACAACTTTTCAGGAATAGTGAAACCATTGACCAAGTTGTTACAGAAGAATGCAACCTGGAAATGGAGTACTGAGTGTCAATCTGTATTTGATCTACTTAAGAAAGCATTTACTGAAGCGCCAGTACTAAAGCACTTCAGAAGTGAATTACCTATCATTGTAGAATCGGATGCCTCTGACTATGCAATTGCCTCAATCATCTCTCAGTTCAATCCAGAGACCGGGGAATTCCATCCAATAGCTTTTTTTGCCCGAGGTCTTGTGGCGGCGGAACTAAACTATGATATTTATGATAAGGAGATGTTAGCCATAGTTGAATCATTCAAACAATGGAGGGCTTACCTGGAAGGAGCAAAATACAAAGTTGAGGTATTTACAGACCACAATAACTTGCAGTGGTTCACAACAACAAAGAACCTAACACGGAGGCAAGCAAGATGGTCAGAATTCCTATCTGGATTTGACTTTCACATTAACTACCGACCTGGCAGACTGGGTATGAAACCTGATGCACTCACGCGACGTGCGGATGTCTACCCAAAAAAGGGGGGAATCGTAGAAGCCAATAAGGACAACCAAAAAATTCTACTAAACCCAGAACAGTTGCTGGCAACACTAATACTCAATGATGAAGCGGATGTTGCCAAAATTAGGAACTCAGCACATGACTCCTATTGGGAACACATGGAATTAGTAGCCAACTCTGACCACCCTGGACCATACAAGTCAGAAAACGGCCTACTACTCAGGGATGGACGAATATATGTACCAAAGGAACATAGACTACGAGTCCTTCAAGTACACCATGACCACAAATTAAGAGGACACCCAGGTATACGGAAAACTCAACAAATGATCCTACAGACTTACTTCTGGCCAGGAATTCACAGAGATGTTAAAAGATATGTGCTTTCTTGTCATGAATGCCAGAGAGGGAAGGCATTAAGGTTAAGGAAACTTGGACTATTAAAGCCTTTGCCAATAGGGGAACGACCCTGGAGTTCAATTTCTGTGGACCATATTGTGGAACTCCCAATATCCAATGGCTATGATGCAATAATGGTAGTAGTGTGCAGGCTCACAAAGCAGGCCATATTTGTACCATGCCATACTACAGATAAATCAGAAGACCTAGCAAAATTGTTTATAAGAGATGTGTTCTCAAAACATGGTCTCCCTGTGGATATAGTGTCTGACCGTGGAACACTGTTTACTTCAAAATTATGGACATCCCTATGTCAAATACTTGGAGTAAAACAAAATTTATCTACTGCCTACCATCCACAGACTGATGGACAGACAGAGTGAACCAATCAAACCCTTGAACAATATTTACGAATGTTTGTAAATTATGATCAAGATGATTGGGCCGAATGGTTGCCTCTATCAGAGTTTGTCTTCAACAATACACCCAGTGATGCCACCGGAGTCACCCCTTTCTTTGCCAACAAAGGGTATCACCCCAGACTAACCTTAACATTAAAGGATGTACCAAGTCATCGTGCACATCTTAAGGCACTTGAACTCAAACAGGTACATGAATATCTTAAGGAGGAAATACAAAAATCAAATAGGAATTACGAAAAACAAATAAATAAACATAGGAGAGAAGAGAGTAATGGATGGAATGTGGGGACAAAGGTGTGGTTGAACTCTAAGAATCTAAAGACAAAACGGCCGTCCAAAAAGCTAGATTATAAGAAGTTTGGACCGTTCTCCATTAAAGAAAGGATATCTACACATGCATACCGACTCAGACTCCCAGAGTCTATGGGAAAAGTGCATAATGTGTTTCATATAGATTTACTTAGTGAGCAACCGCCGGAGTATTTTCCTACAAGGAAACCAGCTCCTCAACCCCCCATTGAACTTGAAGAAGGAGAAGAATATGAGGTCAAACAAATATTAGATTGTAAAAGGATCAGAGGAAGGATGTTATATTTAGTGAGATGGGAGGGATATGGGCCCAAAGACGATACTTGGGAACCAATCTGGCACTTACCGCGGGCACAAGAGGCGGTCGACGATTTCCATTTACTTCACCCTAACAAAGTTAGGCTTAAGGAATATGAATGGGATCGAGAAACGCAAACTCAATAAGGGAGCATTCTATTTTAGTATGCTACTTAAACAAATTGGGTAATCTCGGTCACGGAATGTACAACTACGCAACAGGAGAAGAAATTTCATATACATCTGAGGTAGAAGATTGAAGGGACATAGCCGAAAGAGCGGGAGAATAAGGTTGATACTCGGGAGACTCAAAGAGTGACGGATATTCCAAGTTATCATTCTCCGAAACCGAACCCTCCTCATCCTCAAACCTAACTTGCTTACCCATGGCCTTAGCAGAAACCGTCCCAGTGAGAAAAGCAGGGAGGTCATCAGCTACACGTTGAAGTACAAAGTCAGGCTCGTGAGCCAAGTCCCAAGCAAAGACACCGGACTGAGGGACAAATCTAGAAGCAAATGCTACGGGATTTCCGATTCGGGAATCAAACTTCTTGACAACCGCCAACGACTTCATAGCAGCATCCACAATAGATGACAGGCAGTCCAAGTCCGCGATGACCTGAGTACGGACATCATTGGCTGAGTCGATATCTGTCCAAGCCATATCGCACACATGGAGTCGTGTTTTATCCAAGTCATCCGCAATGGCAACAATAAATTGAGTCAGATCACCCTTGGAAAAGGTATGGACCATGGAAGCAAGGTCTCGAGAAGCCCCGATATAAAATTGGAGATAAGAGGAGAGATGCTGGTACATAACAACCAGCTGGTTGTAGTCTCGAACAGCAGTAGCATGGGTGGACTGAAGAACAATGAGCTCCTGTTTACGTGCATAAATCAAGGTCTCCAACTCCTCGTTACGCTTTCGGAGATCATCACCATGGGAAACTAGGATACCAGTTTGGGTTTGAAGAGAATGGTTGTTGTTATCAGATATGTGGAGACGTTCCTTTAATTCATCTACAGCACGCCGAAGGCTCTTGATACGGTTCCCGTTACGGCGGTGACGGCGAGAGTCAACAGAGCGGTGATCAAGGTCCGTATATTGCCTACACAAAAAAGGGAAAAATCCAATCACTTAAAAAAGGAATAAAAAATCGGAGAGAAATAACAACACATACTTCAATAAAGCCTGATATTTACCATCAACAGCTTCGTAATCCATCTTCAGTTGCTGGATATACATCTCCATTCCTGCAATCATCTCGGCGGAACTAGCTTCTTGCTCATGTCGTTCCACAGCCATCCGGAATAACTCACTGTAGCAGGAAAGATCCATAAGCAGTAAAAATCAAGAGGAACTATGCAACTCACTCGTCATTATGATCAATTTCCCTAGTAATAGTCAAGCCCATAATTACCAAGGCCTGAACAACAGCGAGAGGAAGACGTTGAACGTCGAAAGTAGTGGCGCCAAGACCTTGGACATCAAAGCTCAACTGAGTCAAACGGGGATCATTGATCAATTGGGTAAGTGCGTGACGGATTGCAGCATGATCGACATAATTATTAGCGATTGGAGTACCAACAGACCTCTCATATGGAGGAAGGGTAGACTCCCTTGAGTAGGGAGAGTTGGGGGGAGTTACAACAGAAGTGGTATTCATAATGGACTGAAGTAGGAGATGAAAACAGGGAGCTGGAAGCGACCTGAAGAGAATATCCTAAAGATCAGCCTTTTATAAGCAAAGGAAAATCGGATAATCTTCCGAGGGCTTGTAGATGGATTGTAAAAGACAATCCCACTGGATTTTCTAGAATAACGTTCTTTCAAATGTGAGCAGAAAGAGCCGAGAGATGAACGCAGGTTCAAACGTCTGGTGAGCAAAATCTCTTCGACAATAAGCGGTCAAAGAGGTCAGTAGGAAGACAACGAGGCCGCCACCATATGCTTCAGACTAAATCCGATGAATTACAATGGTAATTTTATTATCGTGACTAGGTAAAATTGCCATAATTATTCCCGGAAGAATGCCGAAACCATACACAGAATAAGTAAGAAAGACAAAGGACAAGCTATACATAGAATGGTATTTCCGATCTGACAGTGGCATGGTGCGGGAAGGAGCGAGAAGAACCCCCCGCATATATGAAGTACAGAATGTTCTACATTTACAACTTGATACTATGCCTTGATCAAGGTTAAGTATTACACTGATTTTCGAGTGGAAGGGTAAAGAATTTATTATCAGACCTCGAGGGCTCGGTCTTATGGGAGGGGGAAATACTGTCAGGAAGCGTATCAAGGAAACAAGTGCGCGGGAGCGCTTATCCGAGTAGTGGATCGACATCAATCAATTGCATTAATTTAGACAATTGATCAATCAAACAATCTTATAAAGATTGTTAATCTCTGATTTGGAATTCTACGGAATCTACGGATTGTTCTCGGGACCTTGCCAACGTCCCGTAATCATGCACAAATGACTCTTCTCTTAGAAACGAGTCATATCTATGCTTATCTAGTCATCTATAGTCAGTAGTTAAGTACCGACAATTATTTACTTGTATATAGTCATTATTACACATAACGAGTCATATTGGGGAACCGGGAACCTACCGAAACACTATAAAATAGTGAGCTATTCGATTTCTGGTCCCCAGACTTCTTATTTTGTAACCACCACTTCGTGAATATACACTCTGCATTCTGACTACTATCTTGAGAGCATTACCTTGAGAATACATCCAATAACTAGATACTTACTGAGCAAATACCAGATAAGTACACTGTTTTGAAGCCTATATTGAGCACCATTCCAATATAGTGAATTTACCAGCATCCCTGACGAATTACTGAGCGTTTCCAGTAATATTTACGACTCCCACATTTATCCTGTGAAGATTACTGAGCATATTCCAGTAATACTTACGACTCCATTACTGAGTGTTTCCAGTAATAACAACGACTTACAGCACTACTACTGAGTATTTCCAGTAGTACTCACGACCTATACCACTATTACTGAGCCTTTCCAGTAATACTTACACCCAATAAACCCATATAACAAGATTGTAGCCTACTCAGTATATATCAACCCTAAGGCTAATCTACTGCCTAGTAAACCCAGATCTGAGTATATAAAATACAGTGTTGGCAAAGGAGACTCGTATCCGACTCTTCACATAATAAGAATGTTGGTTAATGAAGACTCCTAGACTCTTAGATGGCTCTGAGATGGCTCTGAGATGGTGGTTCAAGACTACTATTAGATTGTTATCAAGGGTTGTAGTTACACATCATTTGTATATATGTGTTTGTCCACAGCCTCGATTGAGCAGCCCAGGACAAATATCCAACACTCCCCCTCTGCGAAACAAAGAGAGCTCCCCTAAGCTATAAATATAATCAAGCATGAAAATCAATATACTCCTCCTCTTCAAAGGGTGGACAAGTAGGATGAGCAGAAAAACCGTAAGTATCAATAGGAGCAATGAAATGTGAAGAGATGTTATTGGGAGGATTGTGAGTGATGTGCACAGTGTCATATGTGCGGTTAAGACACCAGTGCTTGACTTCCTCTGGCATGTCCTTGACACAGTTAGAAGCCTTGTGCGACATACCTCCACAACGGTGACAGCCATCCATAGACATATTGCACCAGCGATTTCCGCGACTGTCTATAAATCCTTGTCCATCTTCATGGCCGCTTCCATTGGAAGCTGCCCCTCTTCCTCCCCCTCTACCACTAAAACTTTCCCTAGTACCAGATCCATTCCGACTTCCTCCTTTACTTCCCTTTCGGAAAGCTGTAGCATAAGCATGAGCAGCCTCTACACGGGAGGATGGTTCAGACGGGTTATTAATCCCATCTAAAATTTCATCGGCTCTCTTCTCAGGGTCAAATGAAACCATAGCACTCTCAAGAACAGTGCGGCAGGTTTTAAGATTGGGCTCGCCAGTAGGTTGGGCGAGAAGAGATGTTTTCCAGGCCTCGAATGATGAATGAAGGTTCTGGAGCATGATATCCTTGTGATAACTATCAGAGATTGTTTCACCGGAAGGGAGTAGTGCCTGAAGACAAGCACGCATATCATCCAAAGCATCAAGATAGACTTTGGTTGGTTTAAGCGGATCATGCGTAATGCGGTGATAGGCAGCACGTGTAGCTGAACGTGAGGAAAATGATGATTTTTTCAAAATAGGAGACAAGTGCACTCCAGATTTCGGAAGCATTTGTCTTATCCTTGTAGATATTTCGGCAGTCTCGATTAGTGAGGGATTTAATGATGGACGCAGCCTGTGAGTTGAGTCGATCCCATTCCTTGGCATCAGCAGCCTCTGATGGACGTGAAGTCAACCCTGTGGCAATCTTGGCGCTCTGACCATCTGCACTAAGCCCCATTTGCAGAACATCCTCTTTCCAGTTGCTCCAGTCATCAGCATTTGTAGTGGAAAGTAGGGGAATGTTCCTTCCAAGATTAAGAAGAGCTGAAAGTGTGGCCATAGTGAATGAATATGAGTTGTTGAAAAGGGATTGGGGATGGGATGATGAAATGAGTGAGATTGAGTGATTGGGTGAAAAGTAAAGCTCCTAGATGATGAATAAAACTCCTAGATGTATAGTGTGGACACGGGGCCCATAACCTGTTGGTTAATGAGGACTCCTAGACTCTTAGATGGCTCTGAGATGGCTCTGAGATGGTGGTTCAAGACTACTATTAGATTGTTATCAAGGGTTGTAGTTACACATCATTTGTATATATGTGTTTGTCCACAGCCTTGATTGAGCAGCCCAGGATAAATATCCAACAAAGAAGTCTCTAGTTGCTATATACAATGGCTACAATTACTCGAACCCGCGAAGAAATGGAAGAATTATCTACTCAACCAATTTCTTACCCGGTTCATATGATTACACCGGATTCACGTATGATACGCCAAGTTACCAGTCAGCCGACACAGACTCAAGTCACGGATAATACTCCCTTGTATTTCCCTGAACGCGGTCGGCACTTGGGACGAAACTCTCGGAACCGATCTGTGTCATTATCTCCCACGCGGTTACGGGCCACCCGATTATCAACATTCGGAAACATGGAGGCTCCCGCAAACCCGGAACTCTCTTACCACCACCAATACTACACTAGAGAGTCAGCTGGAATGCCTATACGTCCGGAACCTCATCAAATTGATTTACAAACAGAATTACAAAATCAAACTGATACTTCTGGATATCGATCGACGGCATCTCCTCACTTAGTTGAACAACAACTATTGGCTGACCTTGAAGAACATATTCAAGCGTCGCCGCGCACACCAACACGGATGCCTACACAACGTGTAAGCCCTACTTTTCAAACACCATCCACACCCAGTGTGTTTAATGAGGTACTCAATCACCCAGAACTGCTAGTACCCGATGATCGTGCCTCAGAAGAAGTACTGTATCTTCAAGAACATGCATCTATGAATCAGAGCATGGTAGGAAGGGGACCATTTAGAGAAAACTTTACCTTTTCAAATACCCCTGCTGCACAATCTACACCAAGGAATACTGGCAACCAGCCCCAGTCATATTCAGATCAATACCGCTCTATTATGGGTGAAAGTCCAGGTACTCATAATAATTCTAGTCCTATGAGAGAACCACTTAGTGTTACTCATAGTGATTTCCCAGAACTCCGAGATAGAACTGAATATCAAAGATCACGAGCACAACTACATGCAACCGCTCAACTAGTTCGAAATCTTCTTGTAAGGTTAGGAATAGAAAATCAGACTGACCGTACTGCAGTAGGATGGTTACGTGTTCTTGAGACCTTAGCAACTACTCCACTTTCGGAAATGCCCCTTAACCTTGCCAACAACATCCGAGAACCTCGGAACGCAAGTTTATTAAATCATTATGTGCGCGTTATTAGGGACCAACCCTATCGTAATATAGTGGAGAATAATGACTGGCTCTCAACTATTCCTAACTCGTCACCCGGATCTTCTCCAAATCAAGAGAACCCCAGACAAAGGATATTACGCTTATGAGCCAACCTGGAGATGCTGTCCCCCGAACCCATGAGCACACAAACTCTATCCAATGAGGATATAAGGCGAAGATTATTTGATGAAGCAATGCGGTTAGGACTAGGGGAACTAGCAAATCGAGCAAGAATAGTATTGGAACGGGTGGGATTCACCCCAAATCCACATCGAACAGCAATTGGTTGGATTAGAGCAATAAGGAACCTGGCCAATGTGGATGAAGAGTCATTCACTCCTGAATTATCCCAAGTATTTGAAGGGAATAATGTTGATATCATTTTAGGATTGGAAAGTGAAAGCAAGCGTCAGGAATTTGAAGTAGTAATAGATGATTCTCTATTTCCTTCAGAATCCACGCCGCCAACCTCAAATGGAAGCCCGAGCCAAGAAAGAAGGCCCAGTTCATCAAGTGGATCTGATACACCTTATCAGACTTTAGATGGGCAATGGTGGTCTCTACCACGAGTCAGGGAAAATTCTGCACACTCTTCTGGTAGACAAACACAGCAAAGTTCTCCCACCTATGTGGAGACGCCACAGAACCTGGCCCCAACAACCAGGATCCGAAGAGATACCCCTTGGGCACCCAGACAGCACACCACACCTATTGGAAACCCCTTAACAATCATATCAACTGACTCGGAGCATGATATACCGCCAAGGCCCAGTGTAATACCTCGGAGGGCCCGATACGGTGACTCCAGTAATGCCCAAGAACAATGGGAACAAATCCCCCCAGAGAGGCAATACTCTGATGAAGCGGATCCAGTTCCCCCATACATGGAACAGGACTGGGAAAAATACCAACAACAATTGGCTATAGCTCGAAGTTTTCAGCAACAGGGAGGATCAAAGGAAACAGGAAATCTTAACACTGAGCAAGAGGAAACCCATTCCCTAGGAGAATTAACAAATGAATTTTTACAGTGGATCAAGGATACCAAGAAGGATGCTAGTACCGAAGCATCCACTATACAGAATCAAGTTCAAACTAAACCTTTGAATCATCGGCAGAGAAGGGGTATGGAATGGAAATTAATGAAGGAACGTGAAAATAATGTTCCTGGACTACCCACTCCAACAACTACCCCAGAACAGGAACTTGAATCACAAGGACCCACAACAAACCCAATACCAGTGACTGGAAATTTTATTAGGGACTCACCACCACACCAATTAACGTCAGAGTCTCAATTTGAATATACAAATCCCTATAGGAGGGATACTAGACCTGGAGTAGGTACATCAACAGCAGGACAAAACATGTATGACTATCCTCATATTCCCAACAAAGGCAAGGGCAGGGAATCGGAAGATCATGGAAAGGACCAAAGCCCATTGACAAGGACACCTGCAGTGCCACCTTATGATAATTTTGAGAGTATCTCAACTGGAGGAGTGAAGGTTGGTTACACACCACCAATAAAATCACCCCTTGACACTGAAAACACTCAAAGTAATAAGGCAACACTTGAACAAGGAAATAATAATAGTAGGTCAAGAGAGAACCAAGACAACTTGGAGGATAAGGGTAGTATTGTATCTAACTATCAACAGGTCATCAAACTAAGCAAAAGTGCAGCTTTCCAAACTAAAACTGCAGGGGGAGGAGGTGATAAACCACCAATGTTTGATCCTCATGGTTATAAATCAGGTAGTGATGATGAAAGACCTCCAACTCCAAATAACCCAAGAAATACTAATAGAGATCTGATTCTCAGTATGGGAGGGGGAGGGGGAGGACCACCATCAAGCAGTGGAAACCAACATTATACACATGATGGAAATACATCAAACAGAGCCAACTCCAGCAGGAGTGTCTCACCACCAAATGCAGG
Organism: Rhodocollybia butyracea; assembly: GCA_015501585.1. NCBI lineage: Eukaryota > Fungi > Basidiomycota > Agaricomycetes > Agaricales > Omphalotaceae > Rhodocollybia > Rhodocollybia butyracea. The sequence continues at coordinate 208,062 of JADNRY010000079.1, forward strand.
AGGTGGAGGAAGAGTCCCACCCAATGGGGGAGGTGATGGATATTTTGGGGACTCAGAATCCGATGATGAGGGAGAACATTGGAGACCTCCAAGAAGAGGGTACCCCCATTATGGAAGAGACGGGCGCGACGGACGTGACGGACGTGACGGGCGTGATGGAAGAGAGGTCAAGGGATGTGATAGGAGTGAAGAGAAGGAAAGAAGGGAAAGAGAGAAAGACGAAATGAATCGTGAGGCAAAGCTGGATATTACTAAGCCAACACCCTTCTCAGGTGAAAACCGAGAGGAATGGCGAGAATTCCGGGACAGTTGTGAGAATATTTTCTCAGCTAAGTCCAGAATTTACAGTAATGATGTAGCTAAAATTGCCTTTGCGGCCTCTAACATGACCGGACCAGCAAAGCGATACCACCAGAATTTAATGAGGAAACAACGAGATGGAGAAGATGTGTCAGCCTTCATTAGCTGGAGTAATTTTGTAATGATATTTGGAGAAATGTTTGGTCTTCATGATGAAGTACTGCATGCTCAATCCAAACTTGATCATTGTACTCAAAAGTGGTCAGAAGCCTTTGCAGACTTTCTGGTAAGGTTTGAGGACATTGCTCTACTAACCCACTACAATGATAGAGCATTAAGGTGGCGACTACTAAAACAAATTCGATTTGATTTACGAAATCGCTTAGTTGATCATGGGGACATCCCGGAAACCTTTGCGGGAGTAGTCCGAAAATTGATGAGGCTGGACAGTGCAAAACAAGCGTTTAGTGAAATCGGACTAGGAGACAGAAGTGGTAACCGAAATTGGAATCCTAATAATAGTACCACTACCACTGGACCCACAAATGCCATCAACAATACATCTGACACTAAACCAACCAATGTCCGCTTCAACCAACGGACACCTATAAATAAAGTCACTGGTAGAGGGGCACAGGAGAAGGGAGAACCGGAAGTATTATTGGAAGCCACTGGAGAAATTAGTACAACTAACACCCCCGAAGAATCCACAAGTACTTATCCCAGAATCCCACAGGAAGAGTGGAACAGGAGAATGAAGAATGGGGAATGCGGTCTATGTGGTTCCAAAGAACATCGATACCGTGAGCATTTCCGGCGAAACGGACCAAAGACGGTTACCGCAAGAGGAGCCTTCACAGAAGAGTATGAAATTGAGGATAATTTATATGTTGAAATTGAGGGATTCAACGAACCGGTACACATTGAAGACCCGGTTCTGGAATCTTTGGACGCCGATTCGGGAAACTAACCAAAGACTCTGAGGACCACGGAGGAGCGGTTCAGGGTCTTGAAGAAAGTAGCTCCGAAAATTTGCGTGCAATACATCTCACATTAAATTCCATATCAGAAAACTCACTTATAATACCTATACAATTTCAAGAGAAGGACTCATCTCCTTACTATACACTGATAGACTCAGGCGCATCTAGGGAATTTGTGGACGAAGCCTTAGCCAACAAATTTAAAAATCAATTAGTAACACTCCCGAAACCCCTGCCGCTAACACTATTTGATGGGGAATTGACCTCAGGAGGAAAGATAACCCAAAAATTGAAGGCAAACATCTTTTTTGGGGATGGAACAACACACTACATAGAATTTTTGGTCACCAAATTACACCCAAGTGCATCGGTAGTTCTTGGCCTTCCATGGCTGCGCAAGTTCAATCCTGCCATAGATTGGAAACACCTTAAGGTTTCATTCCAACAAGGGATACAATTAGCTGGTGTAACAATAGATGGAATAATGAGCTTGCCAACTGACCATATCAGAACTATCAAAACACCAAGACCAACAATCGAAGAAGTAGTAGAAGAGGAACCCAAACCACCAGTACTTAGTTTAGAGGAACCACTCCTACTCACTGAACAAGAATATCAAATATACCTAGAAGGAAAGAGGGATTTCCATGGAAATGGTAAGGAAACTCTTGGAAAGACAAGAGTATCCTCAGTAACAATAGAGGATATTGTGGAAGAACCCATACCAAAATGGCCAGGACTAGGACCAACTGATCCGCTCCTTCTACATATTGATGAGCTGGAGCATTATTATGAAAATAAAAGAAAGGAACAACGGAAAAAGGATCGCAAGGAGTATAAGGAAAGAAGAAAAGACCGAAGAAAAAATTCAGCAGGATCTGAAAAGAATACAGGAAAAAACAGTCAAAGAAATACACGCTGGAGGGACACTACTGGAGGACCGAAAATCGGCATGGTGAGTGCCGCCACATTCGCAAAACTTGCACAGTCAGGTTGTGAAACTTTCACCTTACATTATAATGTAAAGGGAGAGATCCACGAGTGGAAAGGTTGTGATGAGACTGATCAATTGAATATCAATATCAATGATCCGATCATGAGAGGAGATTCGATCACAGGAGACCCGATATCAAATAGCGATCAATGCAAATCATCCGATCAAAAACCGGAACGGGCTTCTATGGCAAGCGACGAGGAAACATTGTTAAAGCATGTACCCTCAGAATACCATGACTTTGCCAAAGTGTTTGCGGCGGGAGAAGCAAAGACGTTGCCCCCTCATAGACCCTATGATATTGAAGTACATACAGAAGACAACAAGTTACCTCCACTAGGCAAGATATATAACATGTCAGAATTGGAACTCAAGACATTGAAGGAATATATTGATGAGATGCTGAATAAGGGATTCATTAGGGCTTCATCATCGCCCATTGGAGCCCCAGTACTGTTTGCCAAGAAGAAGGATGGGAGCTTGAGACTGTGTGTTGACTACAGAGCATTGAATAGGTTAACCAAGAAAAATAAATATCCCCTTCCCCTGATAGGAAATCTGATTGACCAGTTAGGAAAGGCAAAGATATTTACTAAATTGGACCTAAGGGTAGGATACAACAATATTAGAATTTCTGAGGGCCATGAATGGAAAACTGCCTTTAGAACAAGATATGGTTCATATGAATATTTGGTCATGCCATTTGGACTGACTAATGCTCCTTCATATTTCCAATACTTCATGAATGACATTTTCCATGACCTAACAGATAATTTTGTTGTGGTTTACTTAGATGACATACTCATCTACTCCAAAAACAAGAAGGAACACCAACAACATGTAAGACAGGTTCTCCAAAGGTTAAAAGAACAGGATCTACATGTAAAACCAGAGAAGTGTGAATTTCACACAACAGAGGTGGAATATCTAGGAGTTATTGTCTCCCCAGAAGGTATCAGAATGGACCCAAAGAAAGTAGAGGCAATAACCAAGTGGCCAGAACCAACCACCCTAAAGGAATTACAATCTTTCCTAGGATTTGCTAATTTTTATAGGCGCTTCATAGACAACTTTTCAGGAATAGTGAAACCATTGACCAAGTTGTTACAGAAGAATGCAACCTGGAAATGGAGTACTGAGTGTCAATCTGTATTTGATCTACTTAAGAAAGCATTTACTGAAGCGCCAGTACTAAAGCACTTCAGAAGTGAATTACCTATCATTGTAGAATCGGATGCCTCTGACTATGCAATTGCCTCAATCATCTCTCAGTTCAATCCAGAGACCGGGGAATTCCATCCAATAGCTTTTTTTGCCCGAGGTCTTGTGGCGGCGGAACTAAACTATGATATTTATGATAAGGAGATGTTAGCCATAGTTGAATCATTCAAACAATGGAGGGCTTACCTGGAAGGAGCAAAATACAAAGTTGAGGTATTTACAGACCACAATAACTTGCAGTGGTTCACAACAACAAAGAACCTAACACGGAGGCAAGCAAGATGGTCAGAATTCCTATCTGGATTTGACTTTCACATTAACTACCGACCTGGCAGACTGGGTATGAAACCTGATGCACTCACGCGACGTGCGGATGTCTACCCAAAAAAGGGGGGAATAGTAGAAGCCAATAAGGACAACCAAAAAATTCTACTAAACCCAGAACAGTTGCTGGCGACACTAATACTCAATGATGAAGCGGATGTTGCCAAAATTAGGAACTCAGCACATGACTCCTATTGGGAACACATGGAATTAGTAGCCAACTCTGACCACCCTGGACCATACAAGTCAGAAAACGGCCTACTACTCAGGGATGGACGAATATATGTACCAAAGGAACATAGACTACGAGTCCTTCAAGTACACCATGACCACAAATTAAGAGGACACCCAGGTATACGGAAAACTCAACAAATGATCCTACAGACTTACTTCTGGCCAGGAATTCACAGAGATGTTAAAAGATATGTGCTTTCTTGTCATGAATGCCAGAGAGGGAAGGCATTAAGGTTAAGGAAACTTGGACTATTAAAGCCTTTGCCAATAGGGGAACGACCCTGGAGTTCAATTTCTGTGGACCATATTGTGGAACTCCCAATATCCAATGGCTATGATGCAATAATGGTAGTAGTGTGCAGGCTCACAAAGCAGGCCATATTTGTACCATGCCATACTACAGATAAATCAGAAGACCTAGCAAAATTGTTTATAAGAGATGTGTTCTCAAAACATGGTCTCCCTGTGGATATAGTGTCTGACCGTGGAACACTGTTTACTTCAAAATTATGGACATCCCTATGTCAAATACTTGGAGTAAAACAAAATTTATCTACTGCCTACCATCCACAGACTGATGGACAGACAGAGCGAACCAATCAAACCCTTGAACAATATTTACGAATGTTTGTAAATTATGATCAAGATGATTGGGCCGAATGGTTGCCTCTATCAGAGTTTGTCTTCAACAATACACCCAGTGATGCCACCGGAGTCACCCCTTTCTTTGCCAACAAAGGGTATCACCCCAGACTAACCTTAACATTAAAGGATGTACCAAGTCATCGTGCACATCTTAAGGCACTTGAACTCAAACAGGTACATGAATATCTTAAGGAGGAAATACAAAAATCAAATAGGAATTACGAAAAACAAATAAATAAACATAGGAGAGAAGAGAGTAATGGATGGAATGTGGGGACAAAGGTGTGGTTGAACTCTAAGAATCTAAAGACAAAACGGCCGTCCAAAAAGCTAGATTATAAGAAGTTTGGACCGTTCTCCATTAAAGAAAGGATATCTACACATGCATACCGACTCAGACTCCCAGAGTCTATGGGAAAAGTGCATAATGTGTTTCATATAGATTTACTTAGTGAGCAACCGCCGGAGTATTTTCCTACAAGGAAACCAGCTCCTCAACCCCCCATTGAACTTGAAGAAGGAGAAGAATATGAGGTCAAACAAATATTAGATTGTAAAAGGATCAGAGGAAGGATGTTATATTTAGTGAGATGGGAGGGATATGGGCCCGAAGACGATACTTGGGAACCAATCTGGCACTTACCGCGGGCACAAGAGGCGGTCGACGATTTCCATTTACTTCACCCTAACAAAGTTAGGCTTAAGGAATATGAATGGGATCGAGAAACGCAAACTCAATAAGGGAGCATTCTATTTTAGTATGCTACTTAAACAAATTGGGTAATCTCGGTCACGGAATGTACAACTACGCAACAGGAGAAGAAATTTCATATACATCTGAGGTAGAAGATTGAAGGGACATAGCCGAAAGAGCGGGAGAATAAGGTTGATACTCGGGAGACTCAAAGAGTGACGGATATTCCAAGTTATCATTCTCCGAAACCGAACCCTCCTCATCCTCAAACCTAACTTGCTTACCCATGGCCTTAGCAGAAACCGTCCCAGTGAGAAAAGCAGGGAGGTCATCAGCTACACGTTGAAGTACAAAGTCAGGCTCGTGAGCCAAGTCCCAAGCAAAGACACCGGACTGAGGGACAAATCTAGAAGCAAATGCTACGGGATTTCCGATTCGGGAATCAAACTTCTTGACAACCGCCAACGACTTCATAGCAGCATCCACAATAGATGACAGGCAGTCCAAGTCCGCGATGACCTGAGTACGGACATCATTGGCTGAGTCGATATCTGTCCAAGCCATATCGCACACATGGAGTCGTGTTTTATCCAAGTCATCCGCAATGGCAACAATAAATTGAGTCAGATCACCCTTGGAAAAGGTATGGACCATGGAAGCAAGGTCTCGAGAAGCCCCGATATAAAATTGGAGATAAGAGGAGAGATGCTGGTACATAACAACCAGCTGGTTGTAGTCTCGAACAGCAGTAGCATGGGTGGACTGAAGAACAATGAGCTCCTGTTTACGTGCATAAATCAAGGTCTCCAACTCCTCGTTACGCTTTCGGAGATCATCACCATGGGAAACTAGGATACCAGTTTGGGTTTGAAGAGAATGGTTGTTGTTATCAGATATGTGGAGACGTTCCTTTATTTCATCTACAGCACGCCGAAGGCTCTTGATACGGTTCCCGTTACGGTGGTGACGGCGAGAGTCAACAGAGCGGTGATCAAGGTCCGTATATTGCCTACACAAAAAAGGGAAAAATCCAATCACTTAAAAAAGGAATAAAAAATCGGAGAGAAATAACAACACATACTTCAATAAAGCCTGATATTTACCATCAACAGCTTCGTAATCCATCTTCAGTTGCTGGATATACATCTCCATTCCTGCAATCATCTCGGCGGAACTAGCTTCTTGCTCATGTCGTTCCACAGCCATCCGGAATAACTCACTGTAGCAGGAAAGATCCATAAGCAGTAAAAATCAAGAGGAACTATGCAACTCACTCGTCATTATGATCAATTTCCCTAGTAATAGTCAAGCCCATAATTACCAAGGCCTGAACAACAGCGAGAGGAAGACGTTGAACGTCGAAAGTAGTGGCGCCAAGACCTTGGACATCAAAGCTCAACTGAGTCAAACGGGGATCATTGATCAATTGGGTAAGTGCGTGACGGATTGCAGCATGATCGACATAATTATTAGCGATTGGAGTACCAACAGACCTCTCATATGGAGGAAGGGTAGACTCCCTTGAGTAGGGAGAGTTGGGGGAGTTACAACAGAAGTGGTATTCATAATGGACTGAAGTAGGAGATGAAAACAGGGAGCTGGAAGCGACCTGAAGAGAATATCCTAAAGATCAGCCTTTTATAAGCAAAGGAAAATCGGATAATCTTCCGAGGGCTTGTAGATGGATTGTAAAAGACAATCCCACTGGATTTTCTAGAATAACGTTCTTTCAAATGTGAGCAGAAAGAGCCGAGAGATGAACGCAGGTTCAAACGTCTGGTGAGCAAAATCTCTTCGACAATAAGCGGTCAAAGAGGTCAGTAGGAAGACAACGAGGCCGCCACCATATGCTTCAGACTAAATCCGATGAATTACAATGGTAATTTTATTATCGTGACTAGGTAAAATTGCCATAATTATTCCCGGAAGAATGCCGAAACCATACACAGAATAAGTAAGAAAGACAAAGGACAAGCTATACATAGAATGGTATTTCCGATCTGACAGTGGCATGGTGCGGGAAGGAGCGAGAAGAACCCCCCGCATATATGAAGTACAGAATGTTCTACATTTACAACTTGATACTAGGCCTTGATCAAGGTTAAGTATTACACTGATTTTCGAGTGGAAGGGTAAAGAATTTATTATCAGACCTCGAGGGCTCGGTCTTATGGGAGGGGGAAATACTGTCAGGAAGCGTATCAAGGAAACAAGTGCGCGGGAGCGCTTATCCGAGTAGTGGATCGACATCAATCAATTGCATTAATTTAGACAATTGATCAATCAAACAATCTTATAAAGATTGTTAATCTCTGATTTGGAATTCTACGGAATCTACGGATTGTTCTCGGGACCTTGCCAACGTCCCGTAATCATGCACAAATGACTCTTCTCTTAGAAACGAGTCATATCTATGCTTATCTAGTCATCTATAGTCAGTAGTTAAGTACCGACAATTATTTACTTGTATATAGTCATTATTACACATAACGAGTCATATTGGGGAACCGGGAACCTACCGAAACACTATAAAATAGTGAGCTATTCGATTTCTGGTCCCCAGACTTCTTATTTTGTAACCACCACTTCGTGAATATACACTCTGCATTCTGACTACTATCTTGAGAGCATTACCTTGAGAATACATCCAATAACTAGATACTTACTGAGCAAATACCAGATAAGTACACTGTTTTGAAGCCTATATTGAGCACCATTCCAATATAGTAAATTTACCAGCATCCCTGACGAATTACTGAGCGTTTCCAGTAATATTTACGACTCCCACATTTATCCTGTGAAGATTACTGAGCATATCCCAGTAATACTTACGACTCCATTACTGAGTGTTTCCAGTAATAACAACGACTTACAGCACTACTACTGAGTATTTCCAGTAGTACTCACGACCTATACCACTATTACTGAGCCTTTCCAGTAATACTTACACCCAATAAACCCATATAACAAGATTGTAGCCTACTCAGTATATATCAACCCCAAGGCTAATCTACTGCCTAGTAAACCCAGATCTGAGTATATAAAATACAGTGTTGGCAAAGGAGACTCGTATCCGACTCTTCACACCTTTTGACTGGAGTCATTTTGAGTGAAGTCAAAAATGTAAAGTCAAAAATGACTCCACCTGACTGGAGTCATTTAAAAATGTAAAGTTGAAAATGACTCCACCTGACTGGAGTCATTTTTGACATATAAACACAAGGCTCATTTTCGGTTCATTTTCACCATCTCCTCCCTTTACCCCAGACCCAAAAATAAGTTTCATATCTCCACCAGTTTTTGCTCAATTTTGATGATATAGGACGCGTTCAGAATCATTTATGAGTTGTCTCTATACTATATAAGTTTCAGGGCATCATTTTGTATTTTTGTTACTACCTCCTCCTCACCCAAGCCCTAAAGTGAGTTTTACTCATATTTCCATCATTTCTGACTCGATTTTTCCGTTTTAGGGTGCGTTTAGAATCGTCTAGGACCGTCTCTATGCTTTGTAAGTTTCTAGTCATTATTCCCCATGTTAATTACCTCCTCCTGCTCACAGGCTCACAGGCCCAAAAGTGAGTTTTATTCATATCTCCATCAGTTCTTACTCAATTTTGATGATCCAGGGCATGTTTAGAATCGTTCAGAATGGTCTATCAGTCGTCTCTATGCTCCATATGTTTCAGGTCACCATCCCCCTCCTTCCCTTGCAGTTGATTACTGTACATTGAAGTTAGTAGTGTAATATGTAATATGTTGCTAAATCCATATACAAATGATTTTCTGCTTCTCGTTGATAACATGCATTGAACAGTCCAATAATACTGATTTCTGAACTGGTGCTTTTTACTTCAGAAGTTCTGGGCAGACCCCAGGGAGCCCCAGGAAAGCTCAGAGGCACTGGAAAAATGCAAATTACTGACCTGCAACCAGTTAAGACCTGTGGGAAACCAGTACCGGGATCCACAGGTCAGATACCAGCAGGTATTCCCACGGGTCTGACCCGCAGGTACCGGCGGGGGGACCTGGACTCATGATCATCCTTAATCTGGAAAGGCACTAACCATCTTGACTGCATCTGTGGATGACATGCTACCTGGCTCAGCAGGCAAGGTGGGGTCTGATCTTGTAGTTGCCCAACTACAGTCTCTATATGAGATCACCAACAACAGTGAACCAACTTTGCACTTGGGGTGCAACATCCAATGGGATTGTGAACACTGCACTATCAAACTCAATCAACATGCATACACTGTCTCCATCCTTCACAAATTTGGCTATGAAAACTGCAACACAGTTGCAACTCCCATGGCACCTGGATGTCATCTCTTTCTCACTTCTACAGATATCTCTGATGAAGAATGGAAGAAAGCCTTGGAACTCCCCTACACTGCTCTCATTGGAAAGTGTATGTATCTTACCACATGCTCACATCTGGACTTATCATACACTATCCATGAACTTGCTCCGTTCATGAGCAACTTCAGCTGATTCTGTCAGACCTTTGTAAAGGTATCCTATAGCACTCATAGCTACTTTTAAAAGGTTAGCAATAACACTTGGATCTCCCAATATAGAGGCTGCCGGCTCCCTATGGCTCAGGCGGCAGTCCTGGCATGGCTGGTAGATAACTTGATAGATACCATATCAGGAAAAGATAAAAATGATATGAGCTATATAAGCACCTAAAATCAAGAAAAAATCGTAAAAAATGCTGAAAATTCCAGGTGGCATGCAGGGGGTAGGGCGCATGAGCAGGGGCATGGGAAACCACTCAGAAAGATGATTTTGGCTACCTAGATGCCTAAAATCGCGAAAAAATTGTAAAAAATGGGGAATGTATTCTAGGTGGCATGTGGGGGGCAGGGCGCATGAGCGGCAGCATGGGAAACCATGTGTAAATGCTCCTGTAAATCGAAAAAATACCGCAAAAATGCCGGAAAAATCATCAAAAAATGCTGAAAAAGTCCAAGTGTGTGGATATAGTATAGGGGCATCGGCGCACTAGCAGGAGCGTGGGAAACCACCTGTAAATGCTCCTGTAAATCGAAATGATACAGGAAAAATACAGGAAAAAATGCCGGAAAAATTGGGAAAAGTTTCAAAAATTTCAATTTACAGGAGCATTTACAGGTGGTTTCCCACGCTCCTGCTAGTGCGCCGATGCCCCTATACTATATCCACACACTTGGACTTTTTCAGCATTTTTTGGTGATTTTTTCGATTTACAGGAGCATTTACACATGGTTTCCCATGCTGCCGCTCATGCGCCCTGCCCCCACATGCCACCTAGAATACATTCCCCATTTTTTACGATTTTTTCGCGATTTTAGGCATCTAGGTAGCTAAAATCATCTTTCTGAGTGGTTTCCCATGCCCCTGCTCATGCGCCCTGCCCCCCCCCCCCTGCATGCCACCTGGAATATTTTCGGCATTTTTTACGATTTTTTTTATTGATTTTAGGTGCTTATATAGCTCATATCATTTTTATCTTTTCCTGATATGATATCTATCAAGTTATCTACCAGCCATGCCGCCTGAGCCATAGGGAGCCGGCAGCCTCTATATTGTGAGATCCAAGTGTTATCACTAACCTTTGTAAAGTTAGCCACAAGGGTCATCAGATACCTTTACAAAGGTCTGACAGAATGTGGTGGCAACTTTGGACCTTTGCATGTCACAGTAGCAAAACACCTCTTACAGTACATCAAAGGTTCACTTTCTCCAATACAATGCTATGGAATTTGGTTAGGATGTCTCAATCCTGGATATCCACTGGTCACTGCCCTCTTGGACTCTGACTGGGGAATGGGAGATGGTAGGAAGTCTGTTTCTGGTTTTCTCGTTATGTTAGGTTCATATCCAGTTTCCTGGAGCTCCAAGCAACAGGCTGTCATTGCTCTCTCATCTTGCAATAATTGATCTAGTTTTTACTGGTCTTTGAAATGCATTACAAAACAACTGTAACAGCTAACAAACAATACTTCTAATACATGATTTTCATGCCTAGGCATGTAACTATACTTTTTGACACACTGTGTAGTATATACAATGCAATAAGAGAACTATATGGAGCCCAAGCATGATAGTTGTAGCAGAAGCTTAGTATCTTAACAATAATACTTAGCTAGCCATTACAATACACATACGGGCATAGTCGGAAGCCAAGCTAGCAGGGATACTTGAGGTGCCCAGAGATGTTAACACTATGCTAATCAAACTAGTTTCTACTCAGGAGTTTATCACTCTAACAAAAGGGATGTCTTGAAGTGGGATAAGAGCTAGTGGACACACCACCCAGGGATATATTCAAAGGAGGGAAGGCAAACCTTGTACTTTAGAAACAGCTAGTTCATGAATACTATAGATCTTATGATCTACAAGGGAATCGAGATATTCTGAAGCCACGGTCTGGAACAAAGCAGAGATACTGTCCAATGGGGTTGACTAGTGAATTTGACAAAGGCTTGGTAATTGGCTTGAAGGCGCTAGAAAACAACCTAACAAATACAAGACCGCGCCTAACCAGACTATCAATTTATTTAAAGGGAGCAAGGCTGGGTTGTCAAAGATTCCCCAAAGAAAGTTAAGATATTGAATGTAAGATGATACACTAGCCAGTGTAGTGAAACAATTGAACTAGCATAGTGTGATAATTGGTTTGGTTTGTACTGGTATGTGAAAGGCGCTAGAAAAAAACCTAACAAATACAAGACTGTGCCTAACCAGACTATCAATTTGTTTAAAGGGAGCAAGGCTGGGTTGTCTAAGGTTCCCCAAAGAAAGTTAAGATATCAAATGTAAGATGATACACCAGCCAGTGTAGTGAAACAACTGAACTAGCATAGACTATTGTCTAAGTTGTGCATGTATGTCCAACCGAAAAGCCAAATAACCAAATAACCATATGTGTGTGTGTGTGTGTCCAATGATAACCAAAACCAAAACCAATACAATGCAACTAGGACAAAACACTCCTGGGCAAACTCTGGCTCCAGCTAGCGTAACACCATAACTTCCCTGACCAAACTCTGGGCCAAGCTATGAAACTGTGAGTGAACTTAATCACTAGGAACTCGTACCACAATCATAGCGGCTTGCTAATACTCATTAAGAGCTAGCTAAGGAACCCTCACTCTGGAGCCGAATAATTCCTTACTAGAAGCCATCCCCTCTAAGGAAGCAACTAGATTCATGCAAAAGATCTAACTCAATCTCAAGCAGGCGCAAAAGCTGTTACAAAGCTTCTATTACATCAATCAAAACTTTATAAGATAGAATATAATATTAACTTCAAAGAGAAAGCTAGACTCCGTACGCACTCTAAACAAACGCCCAGTTACAGTGTTTGATTGACTCGGTACTTTTAAACCAGGGGGAATTAAGAGGACTAGCAGACTCTGGCGGTGAAGAGACCTTTGACTTTGTCACAACAAGTGGTTATGAGAGGTGGCAAGATAACTTGATTTATGAGATAAATACATCATGCTTATATACTGGGTCTTTACTAGTTTAATACGAAAAGAGATGAAACAGAGTTGGAGAGAAACAGAGTGAGATAGAAATTTGAGAAAGAGAGGAATTTAGCTAAGAAAGGAAACTCTTGCCCAGACATATTGTACATTTATCTAGAGAACTGTCCCGATTTGGGTATCAAAGTAAAAGAAATTAAAATGGGTTAACATATCCTGGTCCTTGCAGAATCTCATACCGCAAATAACCATTCCTTCCATTGGATGTTTCATGGCTCCACACAGGTACATGTCCGCATGTCTATCTGCGAAGTTGTCTGGTAGGTCTTGAGCAAGACCAGCTCAATCCCCTAAGATAATATTTCCCAGCGATAGTTCACTTTGCTAGCTTTGAGTAGATACCAAGAATCCTAGAGGTATGTGCACTAGCACAATGCTCAGAGCTCCTGGACTGTCAGAGCTTCAGCTTGGCAATGCCCTATCCACTGTAAGATCATTGGGCTCCATATAACCCTCTCATTGTATGTATAGTGCATATACATTGTCAAAATATATGGCTACAAGCCTAAGCGCAAAATCTGCGTATTACCATTCCCACAGGTCCCGGTCAGGTCACAGGTCACTCCTTGGGGATTTCCAGACCTTGTAATGTACTATAGATGTACATTGTAAGTACAAATATTTCCAGGTGCCTGCAGGTAGACCTGGATGACCCGGATCCGCCGGATCCAGGTACCCGTTTCCCACGGGTCCGGGTCAGGTCACAGGTCGCCTTTTTTTGAGTGCAGGTACCTGTGCGGCGGGTCTGGGTTTACTGGGATCCAGACTTGTGTCCATCTTTACTTGCAATATGTCAAGACACAAGGGGTTGCCTTTTTGTCTGACTTTCAAGGAAGTAGAGAGTTTGTTACTGATCAGTGATGCTCAGTCATTAGACAAGTCTGTGAGTGATACTACTCTCAGCCAACTCTTGAGTCTCAGCATCAGGAAAAAGTCCCCCCAAGATGGCCTTAGTGTAACCAGGGGCCCTGGTGCACCCCGGGACCACAGGTGCTTCCAGGGTGCCAGGGTCTACCCCCCAAATCCTAGGGAGCCTTAGATTAGATTGGAGATCCCTGAATGTCCCTGAATGCCCCTGAGCTTTCCTGGGGCTCCCTGGGGTTCCCTGAGGCTCCCTGAGGCTCCCTGGGGTCTGCCCAGAACTTCTGAAGCAAAAAGCACCAGTTCAGAAATCAGTATTATTGGACTGTTCAATACATGTTATCAACGAGAAGCAGAAAATTATTTGTATATGGATTTAGCAACATATTACATATTACACTACTAACTTTAATGTACAGTAATCAACTGCAAGGGAAGGAGGGGGATGGTGACCTGAAACATATGGAGCATAGAGACGACTGATAGACCATTCTGAACGATTCTAAACATGCCCTGGATCATCAAAATTGAGTAAGAACTGATGGAGATATGAATAAAACTCACTTTTGGGCCTGTGAGCCTGTGAGCAGGAGGAGGTAATTAACATGGGGAATAATGACTAGAAACTTACAAAGCATAGAGACGGTCCTAGACGATTCTAAACGCGCCCTAAATCGGAAAAATCGAGTCAGAAATGATGGAAATATGAGTAAAACTCACTTTAGGGCTTGGGTGAGGAGGAGGAGGTAGTAACAAAAATACAAAATGATGCCCTGAAACTTACGAAGCATGGATACGACCATCGACGATTCTAAACGCGACCTAAAACGGAAAAATTGAGTCAGAAATGATGGAGATATGAGCAAAACTCACTTTAGGGCTTGGGTGAGGAGGAGGAGGTAGTAACAAAAATACAAAATGATGCCCTAAAACTTATATAGTATAGAGACGACTCATAAACAATTCTGAACGCGTCCTATATCATCAAAATTGAGCAAAAACTGGTGGAGATATGAATGAAACTTATTTTTGAGTCTGGGGTAAAGGGAGGAGATGGAGAAAATGAGCCGAAAATGAGCCTTGTATTTATATGTCAAAAATGACTCCAGTCAGGTGGAGTCATTTTTGACTTTAAATTTTTGACTTCACTCAAAATGACTCCAGTCAAAAGGAGTCACTCTTCACAAATGAGTCATACTTCAGACTGTCAACTTCTTAGTAATTTTATAATTGTAACCTCAGGGACACTCAGGGATAGCCAGGGCAGTCCAGGTCAGCCTGAGGACAACCCAACCTCAGGGAGACTCAGGGACAGCCAGGGCAACCCAGGGCAACCTCAGGACAACTCAAAGATGACTGAGGACACCCAGGATATGGCCTCAAACCTGGGTTTCCCTGGTGACTGGGGTGAACCAGAGCCTTTGAGAGACACTGAGGCAGCCTAGGAATTTGGATAATTCCTGGGTTGCCTCAGGATATTCTAGGTTTGCCTGGGCATTATGTACTTTTCCTGATGAGCTAAGAATGAGTATCAATATTGTGAAGTCTTATTTACTGCTCCCCACATGTTCAGTGACCTATTGAAGGTTATATATGGGGATACTGCGAGGGCAAGAGGCATACATATGTCGGAAGGAAAGAAATGGAGAACAGAGGTTCAGAGGTGTTGGAGGGCATGGGAACTATTGGAGCCATGAAGAGACCATAAGAGAAGGTAAGGGGAGTCTTGGAGAGTCTCAGAATGAGCCAGAACATCTTGTAATAATGACAGAAAGGCATGAACTTAATACTATGCCTAGTGGTCAAACTATGATGCTTTGATGTAGAAACAGCGGTCAGTCAACACAAGGTCGACAGCATACTCACCTTAGAGTGTAAGGGTGTTTACAGGAGTTAAGAATGCTTGTTGAGAGCAGAACAAGTGTCCAGACGAATAGTAGGATTCTTGGTTATTGTTACAGGAAAATATCTACAGTATTTATACTACAGAATATAATAAACCCTATAACAATGTATGAGTCTACTTGAGTCGTACTGCTAAACATAGTGCATATACATGTGCATAATGTACCCTAGAAGATGGAGTCCGTATGGTAATTCTATAGGTATTGTTCATAGGTACTGCGAGGCAGCGTACAAGCTATGTATCATAAGACTAATAGCGAATGGCATAATTGACTACATCTATACGATCCTGCGTAGAGGCTGCGTCTAGTGTTTGAGGGTGAGTTTCAACATAGCATATATCGACAGTTCATCGATCATATAGCAAGTGCGTCTAGTCGACTCACATTACTGATTAGATACGACTCATAAGCGGTAATCTAGTTTCAACACTCCCCCTCGCTAAGAATTGTAGCTAAGAAGTATAATTTTTATCGACTTTAAATGGCATTATAGTTTATAGACATATTGCACAGTCTATGACGAATCAGTTAAAGAGAATTCCTAGACTGTTACGGAATTTCTGGAATTTGACAAGTGCAAGGTTCTTCGTGAGAAGATCTGCAACATTATCATCAGTAGGAACATAGAAGAGTTCTATTTCTTTTGATTCAATGCGTTCTCTGATATAATGATATCGTATATCAATATGCTTGGTTCTTCTTTCTTGTACAGGATTAGATCCCAGAAAGATTGATCCTTGATTATCACCACATAAGGGCAATACAGCGATAGTAATTCCGATCTCAGAAAAGAGAGACTTGAGCCACATAAGTTGTCTACATGAATCAGATAAAGCCATGTATTCAGCTTCAGTCGATGAAAGAGCAACTGTTTTCTGTTTATGAGAAGTCCAGCAGATTGGACCTGTGGCAAGTTTGATAATCATCCCAGTATGGGATTTTCGATCATCTGGATCTGACGCCCAGTCAGAATCACAATAGGCTAAGAAGCCATGGTCAGATCTACCATCAAAGACAAGTACGTAAGTAGAAGTCCCAATTAAGTAGCGCACAATGTAAAGTGCTTTGGCCAGGTGGTCTGGGTTTGGATTCGCCGAATACTGTGAGAGTTTTATAACGGCATAAGCAATGTCGGGTCGGGTGCCTAGCATCAGATACAATAAAGATCCAATTACACTTTGGAAGCGTTGTCTAAGTTTGGCATCTACACGACCAGTGTTTGTACGAGGAACCCAGGATGAAGGTAATGGGTTGGGGTGGCTTTGGCATTAGTCAGTCCAAAATGTTCTATGACCTTTCGAAGATAAGGTTGTTGGTCAAGTGTTAAGACACGTTTGGAACGATCCCGTGTAATCCGCATTCCAAGGAACTCAGTTGGTTCTCCTAGATCACGACATTCCCATAATTTCATAAACTCGTTTTTCTTTTTAAGAACAAGATCTTTGTCCTTGCCAAGAAAGAGTGCGTCATCAACATAGATGATGGCAGTTACGGTTTTGCCATTTGATTTAAAGACGTATACACCAGCATCTGAAGAGCAGCGCTTAAATCCCAATTTTCCCATGGAGGCGTTACATTCTTTCCACCAGGATAAGCTAGCTTGTTTCAGTCCGTATAATGCACGATGTAACCGCCATACTTTCGGTGTGCCTTCTTTAATGAAGTCTTTAGGTTGTTCCATGTAGATCTCTTCATCTAGCTTGCCATAAAGAAAAGCCTGTTTGACGTCAAGAGCCTGGATTTCCCAGTCCTCTAATGCGGCTAAAGCTAGGAGAGTTCGTACAGTTTCAAACCGGGCGACCGGTGAGAACAACTCATTATAATCCACACCTTCTACTTGTGAAAAACCTTTTGCTACGAGTCGGGCTTTATAGCGACCGTCAGATTTTTTAGTAAAAACCCATCGACAACGGATAGGTTTGCGACCTTTTGGTAGATCAACTACTTCAAAGACATTTCATTTCTTCAAACCATCGATCTCA
Source organism: Rhodocollybia butyracea (assembly GCA_015501585.1). Classification (NCBI taxonomy): domain Eukaryota; kingdom Fungi; phylum Basidiomycota; class Agaricomycetes; order Agaricales; family Omphalotaceae; genus Rhodocollybia; species Rhodocollybia butyracea. Next base: position 225,742 of record JADNRY010000079.1, read on the forward strand.
TCTTTGCATGCTTGATCCCATTTCTTTCTTTCAGCAGATGGTAAATGACGATATGATGTTGGAGAAATCCAATTATCAGGATTATTCCTAGCGGCTTCGTGTTTAGCCGGTATCATTTCACTGTCAAGATCTGTGATAAAAGATGATTCTTCTAGGTAATCGGAGATTGCTTGCGAAAGAAGGTATTTTTGTAATTCAACTCACCCTTCCTGAGCTAGTTTAGTCAGAAGTGCTTCCTCTTCTATGTCAGAATCCGGAGTAGCGCCTGGAGGTGGCGGTGTGACCATGCGGTCATCAGGATTCAATGGACGTGGTGGTGGAACCGGTGGCGGAACTTGATCAGGAACTATATTGCGAGCAGGCACAAGTCCACGTCTAGCGTGTCCAAAGCGCTCAGCACGTTCTTCATGATCAGCTTGTCGGCTCCAAGTGCCAGGCGTGGGTATCATGCCAGGGCGCAAGGGTGCACGGCGTTCTCTAGTGGGGTTCACACGTTTCCATGCTTCAACGTCTTCGGGACGGTAGCTGAATGGATTAGGATCGGGAGCAGGTGGTGAAGGGTCTCTTGCTTGAGGTGGAGGGGTGGGTGATCGAGATGGTACCGGAGGATTGGGATTTGGAGCATCATCATCACCAGGCAGATCTGGATCTGGGCCAGCTGGTGGACTGTGCGGTCCATTATCCGGTTCAGTAAACGGTTGTGGTTGATCTTCCGGGAATTCCGGATCAAATGGAATGTCTGCACCATTACCATTTGAAGGTTGCGAAGGTTTCACAGGCGTGGGGGCAACAGGTATAGCGGGTTTTACTCCAGAATCAGATTCGGATTTGCACCGTGGAAACCATTTCTCATAGAAAGTTGCTTGTGCAGCATGCACTATGGAATTATCGCTACGCATGAATAGATATCCTTTGCTTCCTTGGTCATATCCAATGAAAGTCATCGCTTCAGAGTGTGGGGATTGTTTATTTTTTCGCTTGTCAATAGGAATAAAGACATAAGCGCCACAGCCAAAGGTTCTGAAGTACGAGACATCAGGTTTCTTTTTGAGAAAACCTTCAATTGGTGTCTTCCAGTTCAATCGACGGATCGGTGTGCGGTTATACACATGTACTCCTGTGGAATATGAAAATTGCCACCAGGACTCCGGGCAGCATGCATGGTGTCGCATGGCTTCGGATTTTTCCATGAGTGTACGGTTGATGCGTTCCGCTCTACCATTCTGTTGATGAACATAAGGTTCGGACATTTGAATATCAATACCCTCAGACTTGGAAAGGAAGTAAATTCCTTTGAGATGAGTTCTCCCCCTCGATCAATGCGGAAACGCACAAGTTTGCGTCCAGTTTGTTTTTCAGCCCAAGATTTGAAATCCTTGAAGGCTTGAAACGCTTCTGATTTTTGTCGCAGCATGATCGAAGTAGCATGAGAAGAGCAGTCATCCAGCAGAGTGATCACAAATTTAAATTTATGATAAGAGACGGTTGGAATTTCAACCAAATCTGCGTGAATTAAATCCATAGGGTTGGATGCTCGTTTCTCGGATTTAGGATATGCTTTGGAGGCAGCCTTTCCAAGCGCGCAACCTTTGCATGGAGATTCTTTATCTGGTATCGACAACTTAGGTAGTCCGTTGACATTTCCAGGAGCATTGCGTAATACGACATCACCGGGATGTGCAAAACGGTTATGCCAGGTGTTAAAATCATTAGGAGATGATATCATGCCTATCTCAGATTTCACTACATCGGCCTTTAGCCAGTGAATATTATCCCTATCGTTATTGGGATATAAGGTCATGATGGTTGAGTCATCATCCGTCTTACGAATAACTGATTTTTCAACGTTAATAGTTGTGTAACAACCCTGTCGATTTAATAAACCAACAGATAGAAGTCGGTGTGTGCAATGCGGTTGGTAAAACACTGGGTGTAACTTAGTCGTGAGGATTTTTCCTTCGCCATTGTCATGCCTTATGTAGACTGTTCCGGCACCTTCAATAAAGGTTGACGTACGTTCGTCAGCGGTCTGGACAGGTATCGGATGTGTGAATTTTTTATAAGACACAAAGTCTTGCCGATAAGGGGTAAAATATCCAGATGCACCGGAATCAAGCAGCCATGTGTTAAATATCTGACTAAGGTTCTTATTCGCACCATGCACATCATTAGAAACCATTTTATTTAATTTACCCTCACTAGGAGGTACAGAGTTCATAAAGCGTGGAGAATGTGATACATAAGGTCCATTTGGACCGTTCGAGATTCCAGCCATATTATTGAACATCTGTTGTAATGAGTGCAATTGGTCAGTGAATTTTTCCTTAAAACTATTAAGGGAAGCTTGCCAGAAAATAAGGCGCTCGTCTCCAGAGCCATACATTTCCTCGTCAATGTCCATTTCGAGTTTGGTCTGAGGCCAAAGGTGATCAGAGAGATCGACCTCTACTTCCTCGATCTTCATCCTGTCAAGGACGGAGTCGTGGGAGGCTTCACGGAGGAAGCTGTCGTTAATGCGCGAGGCAAGGCAGGTGGCGAAATTAGAGACATTGGAAGTCTCCACTTCAGCCGATTCATGAGCCTTTTCTTTGCCTTTTCCTCCTTTCTTTCCGCGGCGTGTCTTTTTGTCTTTGTCGGAAGAAGAGGACGAGTCGTTGGAAGGTTTGCTTGCCGGGTAAGGCGCTCCCTTCTTGGTGTCCTTCTTCTTTTTCTGATCATTCCAAGAAGACTTGGAGTCAGATTGACGTTTGACGCCGGAGATGCGGGCCGCGAGAGAGGTAGCATTGGATTGGCGGCGGCGGTACTCGTCCTGAATGATCGGCATGATGTTGGACGGAGTAAGAAGAGTAGCATCTCGAGAAAGGATTGTCATCGCAAGACTATCCCATTGAGTAGGTAAGGCGGCCAAGAGAATCATAGCTTTTACCGGTTCAGGAAGAATGAGACCAGAGCCATCAAGGCGGGAGAAGGTGGAGTTTAAAGATGCTAGGGCAAGAGTGGGGTCGTTTCTTCCGTCGATTTGGAAGTTAATGGCCTCTTTGAAGATGCCAAAAGTGCCGGCAGAGCCGGGTTTGCCATAGATCTTTTTGATTTCGTCCCATGTTTCGCCAGATTCAGTCTTTAGGACAGTAGCCCTGATGTCATCAGGAAGTTGGAGGGCAATTAAGCCCATGGCTTGGTCGTCAAGACTGTCCCAGTCTTCAATCTCTTTCTGCCGTTCAGCAGTAGTGGTCTCGACATCTTCATTAGCCTTGTAAGTGCCAGCAGCAACTTCAGAGGCGCTTGCCTTGCGGAATGTTGGTTTGGGGCGAGGGATTCGTCCACTTGTAACAGACCAACAACGAGAGGCTCTAAGGAGCGCTGTCATTGAACTGGACCAGGAGGGGTAGTTAGCCCCATTGAGGAGAGGAACACTAGAGAGGTTTGAGAGAGACATGTTTTGATAAGGTTCTAGAAAAAGTAGAGCAACAGTCAGTGACGTGCTTCCACAAGTTATGAACTCAGATCACAACAACAGAGTCAGAAACCCGTGACAAGTGTTTTCAGTGTTGATCGCATATAATTATCCATCCATTTTCCATCCACTGATCCGATCATTCCAATTTGGACTCAGTCACTTAAGTTGATCGGAACACAAACAGGGTAACTGAATGCCAAGAATATGCGTTCAGTCAACGTTCAGATGTGCTTTTCAGCACAATCGAACAGTATCCCTTCAGCATGTGAAGAACTTAAGGCAAGCAGCAGGTAGGTAATGTGTATGTACAATTATTCTACGAAGGCCAAGAACCCAATGATCGTTCGCAGTTTGCCAGCGGATGCACATGAACGCTTTTATGGCTATTATAGCGGTGACCCCAAGTCTACCTGGCAGGGAATAAAACCCTAAAGGGAATGCCATCACAGCAAAGCCCTTAAACAGTTCGTTCGATCATCGGGTGCCTATGTAAATACATGTGTGTGTCAGTGTGCAAAGTCATGTATATTTTTGAACAATGCAGGAATGGAGAGAAATGCGATCCATGAATGTTACCATGTACCATGACCAGCTATGCACAACACGCGAACTTCGTACACTCCAGGAATGAGCGTTGGACGTTCATTGAACACTGTCTAACCAAGTGCAGTAAGCACAATGGAGGGCACAACATGTGTTGAAGCGATCCGGGGCCCATAACCTGTAGAAACAGCGGTCAGTCAACACAAGGTCGACAGCATACTCACCTTAGAGTGTAAGGGTGTTTACAGGAGTTAAGAATGCTTGTTGAGAGCAGAACAAGTGTCCAGACGAATAGTAGGATTCTTGGTTATTGTTACAGGAAAATATCTACAGTATTTATACTACAGAATATAATAAACCCTATAACAATGTATGAGTCTACTTGAGTCGTATTGCTAAACATAGTGCATATACATGTGCATAATGTACCCTAGAAGATGGAGTCCGTATGGTAATTCTATAGGTATTGTTCATAGGTACTGCGAGGCAGCGTACAAGCTATGTATCATAAGACTAATAGCGAATGGCATAATTGACTACATCTATACGATCCTGCGTAGAGGCTGCGTCTAGTGTTTGAGGGTGAGTTTCAACATAGCATATATCGACAGTTCATCGATCGTATAGCAAGTGCGTCTAGTCGACTCACATTACTGATTAGATACGACTCATAAGCGGTAATCTAGTTTCAACATTTGAAACACTCCTGGGCAAACTCTGACACCAGCTAGCAAATTGCCATAAAGTCCCTAACCAAACTCTGGGTTAAGCTATGATATTGGAAGTAATACCAAATTACTAGGAACTTGGACCACACTCTTAGTGGCTCACTAACTAAAGATGGACACAAGTCCCGGTTATACTCTGGTACCGGTGGGTTTAACCTGTGGGAATACCTGTGCACCTGCAACTGGCCAGTCCCAGTCCCGGTTCCCATGGGTGTGTACCCAGTCACAGGTCACCCTTGTTCAACTTTTATGCAGGTAAACAGCCAGTTTACCTGCGTAAAACTGGTTCCCATGGGTGTGCACCTGGTCCTGAGGCCACACCTTTTTGCACCAGTCACCAGTTACCGGAACCGGGACTTGTGTCCATCCTTATTGCTAACTTTTCAGCTAGCTAAGGAACCCTCACTCTGGAGACAAATAATCCCTTACTAGAAACCATCCCCTCTAAGGAAGCAACTAGATTTAGATTGATTATAAATTCACACTTAAAGTCCTAATCAAAAACTCAAGTGGGCACAATGTTCAATGGTGAAGTATAAGTCCTCATTAAAAGGCTAGCTGGGAGTCAGCACTCTCTAGCATATAACACAGGGCGGATAACTTGTATTTTTAGGTAAATACCCTAAGCTTTTATAGAGAGAGGAAAGAGTTTAATACAAAAAGATACAGACTATGAGAGAGACACTGAGAGAGAGACAGAGAAAGGCTAGGAAAGGAAACTTGTTGCCATAAAGGGTATATAGGATATGGTAAAACTGTCCAAACTACTACATATGTCCAAATTGGGTAGTAACTCTTATATATTTAAATGGTTAAAGTCCTTTGGTCCTAGATGGTAGTCTGCCCCATGTTAAAGATGGACATGAGTCCAAGTAAAAAATACTTGTGCATACTTCCATGGCTACTTGTGGCCTCAAATTATTTTCACAAGTCTACCTGCAACTTATGTAGACTTGTGAAGATACTTTGAGGCCACAAGTAGCCGTGGAAATATGCACAAGTATTTTTTACTTGGACTTGTGTCCATCTTTACCCCATGGTCCAGAGGTTCATCCTTCAGGCAGCAGTGCTCATTAGGGTTTTAAAGTGCGGTGCACAAACTATTGGATAACCGACAACTGCACTGCACTGAACCGCGGTGAGGGTAAATAAAGGTTGCACCGGTGCAGCGGTTTGCATCTGGTGCGGTTTGCAGTTCTTGGAAATTAAAGAATTTGCATACCTGATCAAAACCGGTGGTAACTGGTGGTCAACCGGTGCAATTTACATAATGAAAATAATTTATTAACTGTGTTTTTCAAGCCTGACTTTATGTATTGTAAAGTAGATGTGATCTGGTAATCAAATTTTTAATTGTATACAGCTCACAGGCGCCCATGTGCCACATTTGATTTGGGCGCCTGTGAGCTGTATACAATCAAAATCTTGATGACCGCATCAAATTTACTTTATACTAATGTAAGAATACCTTTATACACTGTTCATAAGTAGAGATTATCTTATTAGGCAACACTACAGGGTATATGATGTTTTGAAACTGGTATAACCGCCGTTTTCACCGGTTCCGCACCAGTTTGCACTGGGTTATTGCCAAACCGGTTCAAAACCACATAACTGCACTGAACCGGCACTGGTGAGGCGGTTCTTATCAGTTCAGTGCAAGGTTTGCTGAAATTTAAAAAATATACCACCGGTGCAGTTATTTTTTTTTTTTTTTTTTTTTTTGGAGGTATGTGTTTACTAGAAACATAAGTACAGGCAACCGTATACAGAACTGGCCCACTGTACTACATAATTTGTGAAGGGGAATTTCCTAAGAACAACCTTCATGGGAAGAGGGAGAATATGGAAACCTCCACCGAGGAAATGCATGAGGAGTCAAGACTCTGCACGCAGCTTTCGCTACAGTGTGGGGCTTCGAGCACAGCCGGATTTATGATAGTTCCTGGCCATCCGCATTTATGTCCGTGTGTGGATTTTGCGGTCGATACTGATTTAGAGGCCCAATACCCACTAAAACCTCGGGTTCTCCAGTCCAATCAACTTGTAGGTCATGTGACCTCTCAATAACTTCATTCCATGTCTGAAGTACAAGCTTCTTGGGCAATGCTTTTTTCTGCCATTTGGGGACATAGGTCAGTATTTTATCCCTTTGGATTCGTTGATTTAATACTTGGCGTAAGCGGTTGTGTGCCTCATTCTCGGAAATGTCTTCATTGTCTCGGTCTATAACACACTCACAGCGAAGCTTCCAGATAAGGTGTGCACTTTCTGTGACTAGGATCTTAAAGAGGCGTTTAACTCCTGGCATGGGTTTGCTTTCCAAGTCCTGGAATTCGAGGGTATTACAACCTAATATTGTACCTATGGAGGGCTCAGGCCATTCCCCATAATTTGGATCTTCTGGCCATATGTCTTTTGCAATGTCCCATATGAGGCGACACCATGGTCTCTTGCAATGGAGCAGTATATGTTCTAGATCTTCAGTTGTACCACAATCAGAGCAGATGGCTCGATCCTCATAACCTGGTATGTGCTTCCAGTATTTCCCAACTTTATGTGCACCATGAAGGGCTGTCCACATGAAGTTCCGGGCTCGCCTTGAGATATCAGGGTCCCGTATTGACTTCCAGATTGTTTCGGGTTGGGGTTTCTTTTTGAGGATAAACGAAATATCATGCTGGACTTTTGCAATCATGTGTTTGGTTGCAGGCCTGGTCTCTGGCACTTTTTGTTCCTTAATGGCATTGTAAGCAAGGGACTGGGTCAGGGTGGTGAGCACAACACCTGTTACATCACCTTGCATCGAATGTGATAGCTTGACTTCTCTCCTGTCCATGTTTTCTGTTGCCCTGGTTGCCAGTTCATTTGCACCATCATAAGCTCTTTGACTTTGGCTGCGCACAGCTTTGCGGAAGATGGTTGGGGCCACTCGTTTACGGAGGTGGCTAAGTATGGCTTTATATATTGCTGCGTCCTTGACTTTGGTGAAGCCCTCCACATCCCAGTTTGTAAGTCGCTTTGTTATTGATGAGAGTAGTTGCTCATTGGAGGTGTGGCATCGTAGGGGAACATTTACAGGGGCCTGTATCAGAATGTGTAGGAGTGCTGCAGCTGCAGCTGTGGGTGATGTTTGCCGTTGGTCTGCAGGTAGGGTGATAGCAGCATTTCTGGGGTCATTCTCCCCAAACCAGATGCCCCCTCCTCCTTTCGCATCAGCAGTCTTGGGTTGAGTACACTGTCCGGCACAGTAGACATCTGTTATGTGTTGTGGGTCTGTATTTTCAACTGAGGGTCCATCCGATATGGAACTAGTGCCCCAGTCTCGTTTTGAGAATACTCGGAATCCTTCAGAAAGACTGTTGACTACTAGCTTGGTATCAAACAAGATATCTCCTTCCTCCAGGTCAATGTTGTCATAGACATCTTCATCTGGGTCAATTGTGGGGTTCCACTTATCATGTAAGTGGCTAAGGCGCTGGGCTACAAACTCAGCACAAGCATGAGGGTTACTACAGTAGTTTCTACGGTCACTTGTGCAGGGCTCACAGGGGCATTGTTGAAAGGGGAGGTGGTCATCTGCATTGAGGCGTTCCAACATGCGGAGTGCATCCTCAACATATGTCACTCCATGTGTGGAGCGGAGGCATTTGCACCTGGAGTTATTATTTATTTGTCGTTTGAGCTTGTTGGCACCAATATGATGCCACAATGGCATACGGAGTAGGACTGCCCTAGATGGCTTTAGGGCATTAAATTCAAGTCCATACTTCTTTGCAACTTTGATCATGTTACACAGTAATGGTCTCAGATTTTTAGTTGATGGTTTCCAGTCCTGGAGGAATGAATTTACTCTTGAGGCCGGTGCGGCTAGTGATGTTCTTAGAACATTGTTGCTTATAGCAACATCAGCTAGATAAGCCCATCGGGCCCTCTTCCTAGGGTTTAGCTCAAGGTATGTCTTCACTTGCATGAGTTGGATTGCCTCGTTCCTTGCTTGCAGGTCAAGAATCTTCTTACCTCCCATAGCACTATCAGTTTCCATAGCTGCTTTGTTGATTGGAGCTTGCAAGAATTCCTGTTGAGTCTTTGTGAGTCGTTTCATGATGTGCTCCGGCATGCCGCTTGCAGCGGTAAGGAATTGGGTTAAAGAGCCAAGTGTAAGGTTTAACATGTGTCTCTTAGCTTCAAAGGTTGGGTGTCTCTCCCGGCAGCGGTCTAGGATGGTCTCAATGTGTTCCACTATTGGAAGCCAAGGTTGAGCTGGGTCTACAGAGTTTCCAACATGTGCCCCCAGGATACGAATGGTGGAGCCATTGGGAGTAATTTTTATATGTCCTGGTATGGGTTCAGCATTGGGATTGAGTTTACGGGTGAGGAGGAGGTTTGCTCGATATTCTTTGTCTCCTACTGGTACAATTTCGGTCTTATTCACATTAAATTTTGCACTAGATGCCTTACACCATAGGTCAAGAAGTTCCTGTAGATCATCAAAATTGTCATTTTCTGAGAGGTAGACAGTTGTGTCATCTGCAAATAGAGATGTAATGAGATGTTCTGGCACACCAGGTATTTCAAAGCCACTGAGCTTTGGAGAGCTGCGTAACATTTCCGCCAGAGGTTCAATTGCAAGGTCAAAAAGTAGGCATGATAGGGGGTCTCCTTGCCTTACCCCTCTTGTAAGGGTGTATGGAGTGCTGACTTCTCCGTTTATTATGACACAAGTTTCGGCTCCTGTGTAGAGGTGGCGGACTGTGTTTATAAAGGACGCCGGTAGATTAAAAGCTTTCAGGGTTTTCCACAGGTAATTGTGAGATACCCGGTCATATGCCTTTTCCTGGTCTAGTGCAACTATAGCCCCATTCTGGATTTCATCTTCTGCATACTCGATAAAGGTACTGGCAAGGTGGATTTGGTCAATTATGCTTCGCCCTGGGAGGAAGCCTGCTTGGTCTGGATGTATGAGGCCTGGTACCACTGCTGTTATTCGTTCAGTAAGTGCTTTTGTGAAGGTCTTGTAGTCTGTGTTCAGCACAGTAATAGGCCTATAGTTAGCTATGTCTGTCACATCTTTTTTTTTATAGATAGGGCACATCCACCCTCTGTTGAAGTGAGTCCCAGCAGTTACTCCTCGTGTTGAAATGTCATTAAAAATGTTTGTTAAAAAGGTAACAACATCAAAAGTGGGATTATTTGGATTGCTCTTCTGGTCAGCAATGTGGCGATGGTGCAGTTTCTGCCAGAGTTCTATTGGGATGCCATCAATTCCTGGTGCTTTGCCTTTTGCACCAGCAAGGAGAGCTTTACATACCTCACTGTCTTTAAGTGGGGTGCCATGGATTCTTGCTCTTCTGGGGTGGCAATCTGTTTGACATTAGGTCGGAGTACTTCATCAATTACACTGTTTTTTGTTTCCAGGTCATTTTCTGTAGGGTCCAGCTGTGTACTAGCATGGTAGTCCCGGGCTAGCTCAGCCATCTGATCTGATCTCCTAGCGTACTCTGGGGGATCAGAGTTTGGCCGCCTCAGCATTGGGATTGGGTCGCGCGGTTTTATTTCTTTCATATAGTTGCATGACAGTTTTGTAACAGAGTCATTCTCAAGCTCTGCTCGGGTTCGGTTGTTGAGTTTTTTGTTAGACCGGGATCGTAGTGCAATCTTACTAAGTTCTAGGTCGATTTTTGCAATATCAATGGCATTCTGGGCCGGGTTTAGATTTATATTCTGAGTAAGTGCCTTCTTCTCTTTTTGTAGCTTAAGAAATTTACTCTTTGCAGTACCAACAGTGGTCTTCATTACTTGCCGTTGGAGGGATACAATATCTGTTTTCAAGTTGGCATAGAGGACCTGGGGGTCCTCCTTGTGTGGGTTGGATTTTATAGACTCATCGCACTTCATGCAGAGTTTCTGAACTTCCACTATAAGTTTTGAATTTTCCAAGGAAAAGGGCTGGATTGCATATCTACCCCTACCCTGGTATGGTACTTCCGGTGTGGTTATAGTTGTTGTTACCATGTGGTGGTCGGTAAGGCCTACAGCACGGTCAGTTATTTCCCATTTAATGCATCAATTTATCATATGTTCAGAGATGTATATCCGGTCAAGGCGTGACAGAGAGACCTGTCCATTTACAGCATGGTGGGTATGTGTAAAACCTCGTTCTGTAGGATGTGTTGCACGCCATCCATCTTTTAAGCGGAAAAGTGACTTGAACTGAAGTAGAGCTTCTACAGCCCCATGATGGTCTGTTCTATTGGTTGATCGGTCAAATGCCTCTTCAACCACATTGTGGTCTCCTAGGTGGATATCGACTGCTGGGAGTTTCAGTGTAAGCCACTTGTCTGTGAGTTCATTCCAAAAGTCCATATTTTCAGTCATTGTCGCGTTTGGCGCATATGTAGCCAGCACGGTAAGGGTCTTGTTCTGGTGCCACGGGATAGTGATACATAGGGCACGTCCTTCAATAATGACATATTCTTTTGTCATCATCGTGTTTACCAAGTCCTTATGCAGGACAATAGCTACGCCAGCTGCATTAGGTTGCGTAGGGTTAATGGTATTATGGATCTTTATCTTTTTTCCATATCGCGACTCAATGTCTGTGACATGCGCAGGGGTCCAGTGCGTTTCCATTAGTCCGCACACCGCCAGGTTATAGTGGCGCTCAGTTATTAAGGAGTACACATCGTGGAATTTGTGGTTCTGGTGTGATATTTTATCTGCACCACGTCCTTTAATATTAAGGGACGCTATGGTCAGGTTCCCTCTAATTTTCTTTTTATGTTCATTTGTTTGCATGGCATTGAGACGCTGGCTCGAACGGAGTTGTGCAAAAAGTGCTGGGGCTTCCTCGATGGGAATAGGTGTTGCGCGGTAGCGCCCCCGATTGCGACTAGTGGTTTGTTGCCTATTCTGGGAAGGGGTCAGGGTTTGGTTATTTTGGTGTTGACTTGTCTGGAATGTTTGATTTCCAGTCCTAGGTGTTGGATTAGTTTGCCGGGGTGTGGCAGATTGAGGTGGTGTTCCTCTGTCCTGTATCACAGGGTGGGATGTGGTTGAAGGAAGGTTCCGAGTTAGCAATTCCGTCTCCTGAGTCACGGTAGGGTTTCCCCTCACAGGATTCGGGTTGCTAGGCTCAGTTCCAAGCTCGCGACCCATCCCGTTTCGCCCACCATGTAAATAAATACCTCCGAGCCCAGCAGCAGATTGACTGATGGGCAAACCAACACTACGGCTAGACCCAGAGGGGGTTGTAAGGCCATTCCCGCCGACCATAGAAAAATTGTTCGAAGAAAGAACAGAAAACACTCCCAGCGACCTTCCAAGACGTCGGGAGTAGGACCTTCCGCTGAGTTAGCTCAATCATTGGGGATTAAGTTCACCTAGAGGTTGCTCCAGCAGGTCACTCTACTGGGATAGAGGAGGCAAGTCCAGCTTTCCCGTGCTACGTATAGCCGGTGTATTTGGGCTGGACTGTATTTTGTGAGTGGGGTCGAAGCCCAATCTTCGATGCGGGATCAGTACTCATTTCTTACATTGGTTATAGCTAGTCTGAAGTTACGATTAGCTGATAGATGAGGACTCTATCGATAATGTGCATAGGCAGGGTTACAGATAATTAGAGTATATCATTTTGATACATTAGTAGAGGCAATTACGGGAGAGGCATCATCTATCTACGATTTCCTCGGTTACTTCCCCGGCCGCCACGACGACCACGAGGGCCTCCTCTGCCTCCCCCTCGACCAGAGTTTCCAGACGTTCCTGGCGCCTTGGACTTGTTAGTTCCAACAGTCGGGCCCTGCCATCCTTCAAGACGAGGAAAGGGGCAGAGACCTACAGGGTGGCTATTACCGAAGCAGATGTAGCAGGGTTTGAAAGCGGCGGCGGAAAACTGGGCTTGACCACGGAAGGGATGTATGGGGTTCAGTTTCGCGATTTGCTTCATGAGAGCCTGATGGACAGCGACCGAGTCGCATATGGGCTGACAGTACAACAGCCACTGCTGAGTGAAGAGTTCTTCTTCAGCATCATCCATGTCCATTGCATCCGAGGACTTGGGAATGGCGGCGGCGCCCATACGCAAGGAGTGAACTACGATGGTAAGAGTCCAGCTGGTGAATAGCTGTTGAGGGCTGAGCCGGATTTCCTGACCAAAGTCGTCAATAGTCATGGTGGCTTGCTCCGGGATGTTGGTAAGGACCAGGTTCCGGATTGTATTATCGTAGTAGATGGCATTGCGGATGAAGTTGGTGCATTCGGCAGTTCCAGAGTCGTCGTCTTTGAAGGTAAGATTGGCGATGACTCCAAGGAAACCGTCAATCGGAGAGAACAGCTTCGAGATGTGGACGGCTTGTCCCCCAGCGGCAATGGTGAATTGGCCCGTGGTGGACAGGTGGTAGGCTGAGAGGTCAGAATCGATCCCTCGAATAAGATGTGAGATGGGACTGCTAGCAGGGGTGCCATCCGGCTTACGAAGGCAGATGGGGGAGGAGAGGTCAAGGTCAGAAGTGGAGATATTGAAGAGACCGGCAACAAAACGCTTGATGATTGCTTCGCGTTGCGGCTGCTGGAGATTCTTGCAGTCAGCAATCGTGGCGATGAGAGGGTTTTGGTCAACTGGAGTTTCTCGCCAGGCCTTGGCCTGGAAGGGGTCAAGGCCATCGAGTACTACCTCGATATTCCTACCCGTGATGAAGGGAAAGTCACCTGGGAGGGCATGCATCATCGCAGGCAGACGGGACGGACGACCGTCGAAGGTGCCAAAGGGGAAGCGAATAACAGGTACCTCCTCTTCGACACGGATTGGTGTGCGGGATTGATGTTGCGCAGGAGGGGGGGTGAGACGAGGGCGAGGTTCAGGGTGAGGAACAAAGGTAGGTTCTACTTGACCACCAGCACCATGGAGTTTCTTTGCGGGAGGAGCATCAAGTTGAGGCTCGGTGAGGCGCGCAGAGGAGGGTTTGGGAGTGGATTGGTTGCTGGGGGTCACAGGTATCTCACGGAGTCGCGGTGTGCTAGCGAGAGGCTCGTCTTTCTCATCGGTGCTCCGGGTGCCATTGACGGGTGCTAGAGGACCGGCGTGTTTACCTCGAGCAGCATCGGAAAAGAAGTGTTCATCGTTGTGAGTATCATCGTTGGGGGTAGGGCTCTGAGTGTGGTCAGGGACTTCATCGGATCCATCATCTTCGAAAGGAGAAGGAGACGAGGGAGCAGGTGGGGGAGTAATTTCTGCGGGGCGTTGTTTCAGTCGGAATTGTAGAGGGAGAGGTTGGATGAGGAAACTCATACCCTTGGCTTTAGCCTTCCCTCTGTTGCTAGTGGCGGTATTGGTGTTCACGCCAGCGGGATCAGCGGGTCTCGCCGCTTCTCCTTCAGCAGCCTTGGAGGTGTCAACAGTAGAGGTGGAATGGCTCCGGGTTACACGAGTGGTAGGAGCTTCAGTGTGATTAGGGATGGCTTTTCGATTCTTCTTGCCTTTTGGAGCTGTGAGGGATGTGGAGGCAGGAGCAGATGTCTTTGGAGGGGTGGCATCAGAGTCGACGCTGGCAGGAGGGTTGGAGGCCTTGTTAGTTGAGACATCGGGGTCAGCTGAGGCCTGTTCGTCGATGGGTTCGAGCGATGCAAAGCGATTGCCGGAGCGGGGAGAGTGGATACTATCGTCAACACTTCCAGAGGTAGCGATAGCGGTTAGGATCTTCCCGGGCGACGTGATAAGAGGCAGCGATGGTGAGCGACGTGTGATGGTCATGAATCCATCTGGAGACTCAGAAGGGAATTGAGTAGAGGACATGTTAAGCGGAGAGTAGCGTGTTAGTGCAGGTAAGAAAGAGGCAGTAGGTGGTGAGCGAAGGAAAGGATGATTCTGTTTTTAAAGGTTTAGTAATGCATAAGAGTCTTTGTGGTGACCGTACCGTAAGTTTCTTTGTGTTCTTTGTAGTCGAACCCTCGTTATAATCACATCGACGCCTCAAGGTCATCAATATTTAGTTTGTTCCCATGGCCCTCCATGTCATGTGGAGATAGAGGTATTGCGGGCGGAAGGTCGCATTTGTCAGTGCCAGTGATGGGCGTGGTGGATGCAGTTGGCAAAGGAGACTCGGAGAGCGACGACGATGTGGCCAAGAGGCGGGCGTCTATTAGACGGCGTTTAATATTATATGACTCGATTTATTCTTACGACATAATCGACGACATCGGTGGCCACGGAATAGATCCGATGGCTAGATGAAAGGGCTTTGTTAACGGTGCCACTTAGATTGCCACTCGAGTGGTGGTTGCTCGTGCTCAGGTCTCGGCAAATGGGGGGGCTGATAGTTTTCTCGGCTAGAAAGACGACTGGAAGCCGTTGTAGAAGAGCTCAGATGAGTTTCTACTCAGGAAACGAGTGAATTCCTGGCCGACCTTGCCACGGGTTGCGTGGGAAAGAACCGAGATGGTGACGGTTCAGGATCAAGGAGCCCCTCCCACCGGTGCAGTTATCGGTTTGCCCAAAATGGCTGACAAAACCGAACGGCACCGCACTACAAAACCCTAGTGCTCATACC